>JAHRHZ010000033.1:3474827-3551202 GCA_024137785.1 Ginglymostoma cirratum
ACCCTCTCCCTCTCTCTCACACACACACTCTCTCTCCCTCACTCTCTCACACACACATACACACTCTCCCTCTCTCTCACACAGACACACTCTCTCCCTCTCCATCTCTCACACACACACACACTCTCCCTCTCTCACACACACACACTCTCTCCCTCTCCATCTCTCACACACACACACACTCTCCCTCTCTCACACACGCGCGCACACACACATCCGTGGATCTGTGGGGTGAATTTGTATTTCCAGATACATTATATTTTGGCCAGAAACGCACAATTTATAGATAGTCAGTCGATGTAGCATTTTATAAATTCCTACTTTAGAAATAAAACCAGTCTGACTCCAAACCAAAACACAAATAGGTTCTAAACAAGGCCTCACACCTAACATGCATTGTCTGACCTAAAATCTCAACTCCCCCTTACATTGATTAAATCTCTTGTTCACTCAGGGCAGTGACTTGAAACAAATTCGGGGATTTACGTATACATATTAATCAATTTAAATCTGCTGATTAAAGGTTTAACTGCATCTTAGGTTTGTTTAATACATCCTCATCAGTTGAGTGACCCTTTGATCTTTTACTTATAGATTCTGTGCTCTCTGAGCTTCTTTCTCACTTCACCTGATGACGGGGCTACGCTCCGAAAGCTTGTGTTTTCAAATAAACCTGTTGGACTATATGCTGGTGTTGTGTGATTTCTGACCTTATTGCCAGACTAGTAATCCAGAGACCCAGGTAATGGTCTCAACAAAGACTAAAGAATAAAGAACAGTTACAGCACAGGAACAGGCTCCTCACCCACCAAGCCTGCGGCAACATATTGCACCTTTCTAAACTAAAAACCTTCTGGTTCTACAAGGTCCATATGCCTCACTTATGTATCTGCCAATTTGCCTCTTAAACTTTACGACTGTATCTGCCTTCACTATCTCCTCTGGCCGCATACTTCCAGACACTTACCAACATCTGTGTAAAGAACTTGTCTCTCACATCTCCTTTAAACTTACCCCCTTTTACCTGAAACCCATGTCCCCTAGTAATTGACAATTCTACTCTGGGAAAAAGACTCTGACTATCCATTCTATCTACGCTTCTCATAATTTTCTAAATCTGTATACGATGATGCCTCAGCTCCGGTATTCAAGTGAAAATGAGCTGACTTCATCCAATCTCTCCTCATAGCTAATACCCTCCAGACCACAGAACATAGAACAGTACAGCGCAGTACAGGCCCTTCAGCCCTCGATGTTGCGCCGACCTGTGAAACCAATCTGAAGCCCATCTAACCTACACTATTCCATTATCATCCATATGTTTATCCAACAACCATTTAAATGCCCTTAAAGTTGGAGAGTCTACAACTGCTGCAGGCAAGGCATTCCATGCCCTTCCTACTCTCTGAGTAAAGAATCTACCTCTGACATCTGTCCTATATCTATCACCCCTCAATTTAAAGCTATGTCCCCTCGTGCTAGCCATCACCATCCGAGGAAAAAGGTTCTCACTGTCCACCCTATCCAATCCTCTGATCATCTTGTATGTCTCTATTAAGTCACCTCTTAACCTTCTTCTCTCTAATGAAAACAACCTCAAGTCCCTCAGCCTTTCCTCATAAGACCTTCCCTCCATACCAGGCAACATCCTGGTAAATCTCCTCTGCACCCTTTCCAATGCTTCCACATCCTTCCTATAATGCGGTGACCAGAACTGTACACAATACTCCGGCCGCACCAGAGTTTTGTACAGCTGCAATATGACCTCACGGCTCCGAAACTCAATCCCTCCACCAATAAAACCTAACACACCGTACGCCTTCTTAACAACCCTATCAACCTGGTTGGCAACTTTCAGGGATCTACGCACATGGACGCCGAGATCTCTCTGCTCGTCCACACTACCAAGAATCTTACCATTAGCCCTGTACTCTGTATTCCTGTTACTCCTTCCAAAGTGAATCACCTCACACTTTTCCGCATTAAACTCCATTTGCCACCTCTCAGCCCAGCTCTGCAACTTATCTATGTCCCTCTGTAACCTGCAACATCCTTCCGCACTATCCACAACTCCACCAACTTTAGTGTCATCCACAAATTTACTAACCCATCCTTCTACACCCTCATCCAGGTCATTTATAAAAATGACAAACAGCAGTGGCCCCAAAACAGATCCTTGCGGTACACCACTAGTAACTGAACTCCAGGATGAACATTTCCCATCAACCACCACCCTCTGTCGTCTGACAGCTAGCCAATTTCTGATCCAAACCCCTAAATCACCCTCAATCCCAAGCCTCCGTATTTTCTGCAATAGCCTACCGTAGGGAACCTTATCAAATGCTTTACTGAAATCCATAGACACCACATCAACCGCTTTACCCTCATCCACCTGTTTAATCACCTTCTCAAAGAACTCAATAAGGTTTGTGAGGCACGACCTACCCTTCACAAAACCGTGTTGACTATCCCTAATCAAATTATTCCTTTCTAGATGATTATAAATCCTATCTCTTATAATCCTTTCCAACACTTTACCCACAACCGAAGTAAGGCTCATTGGCCGATAATTACCAGGGTTATCTCTACTCCCCTTCTTGAACAAGGGGACAACATTTGCTATCCTCCAGTCTTCTGGCACTATTCCTGTAGACAATGACGACATAAAGATCAAAGCCAAAGGCTCTGCAATCTCCTCCCTAGCTTCCCAGAGAATCCTAGGATAGATCCCATCTGGCCCAGGGGACTTTATCTATTCTAAGCCTTTCCAGGATTGCTAACACCACCTCCTTATGAACCTCAATCCCATCCAGTCTAATAGCCTGTATCTCAGTATTCTCCTCGACAACATTGTCCTTTTCATGTGTGAATACTGATGAAAAATATACATTTAGCGCCTGTCCTATCTCTTCGGACTCCACGCACAACGTCCCACTACTGTCCTTGACAGGCCCTAATCTTACTCTAGTCATTCGTTTATTCCTGACATACCTATAGAAAGCTTCAGGGTTTTCCTTGATCCTACCTGCCAAAGACTTCTCATGTGCCCTCCTGGCTCTTCTTAGCTCTCTCTTTAGGTTGTTCCTGGTTAACTTGTAACACTCAAGTGCCCTAACTGAGCCTTCGCACCTCATCTTTACATAAGCCTCCTTCTTCCTCGTGACAAGAGATTCAACTTCTTTAGTAAATCACGGTTCCCTCGCTTGACCACTTCCTCCCTGCCTGAAAGGTACATACTTATCAATGACACACAGTAGCTGTTCCTTGAACAAGCTCCACATTCCAATTGTGCCCAGCCCTGTAGTTCCCTTCCCCATCCTATGAATCCTAAGTCTTGCCTAATCACCTCATAATTGCCTTTCCCCCAGCTATAACTCTTGCCCTGTGATATATACCTATCCCTTTCCATTGCTAAAGAAAACGTAACCAAATTGTGGTCACTATCACCAAAGTGCTCACCTACCTCCAAATCTAACTCCTGGCCTGGTTCATTACCCAGTACCAAATCCAATACCAGGCACCTGGTAAACCTTTTCTGTACCCTCTCTAAAGTCTCCACATCCTTCTGGTAGTGCGGTGACCAGAACTGCGTGCTATATTCCAAATGTGGCTCAATCAAAGTGCTTTCGTTGCAATATGACGTGTCAATCTTCATACTCTATGCCCCAACCAATTGAATACAGTCAGGCCATATAGGAGGCTGGAAGATCTGGAGGACTGGAGGACAGGGGCAGTCAACGTTTCAGGTATTCAGCCCTGAAGAAGGATAATACCTGAAACGTTGATTGCCCCTTTCCTCCAGATGCTGCCTGGCTTGCTGTGTTCTTCCAGCTTCCTCTTTGTCCGCCTCGATTCCAGCATCTGCAGTTTTTTTTTGTCTCTAAGCATGCCATACGCCTTCTTTATCCATTTCAGTTGCCACTTTCAGAGAACTGTGGACCTGTATGCCTAGATCCCTCCACAGGTTAACGTTTCTAAGGGTTCTGCCATTTGCTGTACACTTCCCTCCTGCATTAGATCTTGCAAAATGCATCACCTTGCATTTGTTTGGATTAAATTCACGGTGGCTCAGTGGTTAGCACAACAGCCTCTCTGCGCCAGGGACCCAGGTTCAATTCCACCCTTGGGTGACTGTCTGTGTGAAGTTTGCATTCTCCTCGTGTCTGTGTGGGTTCCCTCCGGGTGCTCCGGTTTCCTCCCACAGTCCAACGATGTGCAGGTTAGGTGGATTGGCCATGCTAAATTGCCCATAGAGTTCAGGGATGTGTAGATTAGGGGGAATGGGTCTGGGTGGGGTGCTCCAAGGGTCAGTGTGGACTTGTTGGGCCAAAGGGCCTGTTTCCACACAGTATGGATTCTATGATTCTAAATTCCATCTGCCAAATCTGTACCATCCAGCAATTCTCCTCACTATCCACAACTTCCCACAAACTTATTGATCAGACTCTCTACATTCTCCTGAAAATCACATACATTTTGCAAACAGCAGGAGTCCCACCTATCCTAATGCTTTTCAAAACATCCAACTCCTCCTCCTTTTTATATCCACACGCCCTAGAACAGCAACATAACCCTCTCTAGACTCACCATGTCCTACTCTTCTATGAATACCAATGCAAACTAGTCATTAATGACCTCACTCATGTCCTCTGACACCAGGTATAAATTTCCTCCTTTGTCCTTGAGAGCACCTACCCTTTCCCTAGCTACCATCTTGTTCCTTACATCCTATTAAACACCTTGGGTTTTCCTTAATCCTACTTGCCAAAGTCATTTCTTAGCCCCTTCCAGCCCTCCTGATTCCTTGTTTAAGTTCTTTAAGGAGACAGGGGTTTGAATTCCTGCCTTGGCAGGCGCTGGATTTGAATTCAATAACAAATCTGAAATTAAGACTCTAATGACAACCATGAAACTGTTGTCTTTTATCGGGAAAAGCCAATTTGGTTCACTAACGTCCTTCAGGAAACTGCTGTCCTTTTATAGTCTGGCTTACATGTGACTCCAGACCTGCAGCAACGTGGCTGACTCTTAAAATCTGATTGACCCCCAAAATCCTCTGAATGAACAAAAGGAAAAAATCCAGCTGAGGTCTGCAAAACTGCTCAACTTCTTAAAAGTTTGATCATGGGATATGGGCCTTGTTGACTTCGCCAGCATTTTGGTCTGGTAAGGTTGGAAAAATCCCTCTCCTAAAGAACATTATGAACCAAATGTTTTCATATGACAATCAACAGCTGTTATGTAGTCACCATTAGACCAGTTTTTTTTTATCTTTGCTTTTTATTGATTATTGATTTCATGGCATGATTCAAAACCATGTCTCAAGAACAGAACATTTTCTGATGAAGGGTCTAGGCCCGAAACGTCAAGGCTTTCCTGCTCCTATGATGCTGCTTGGCCTGCTGTGTTCATCCAGCCCCACACCTTGTTACCTCGGATTCTCCAGCATCTGCAGTACCTTTTATCTCCAGAACAGGAGCCTGAGTTTTGGTTTATTCATTCAGTAACATTACCACTAGACCACCATCCGCCCTGGTATCAGTTTTGGGTCAATTTCTGAGCAGGCCTTTGATATAGAGTCATACAGAAGGTTGAAAATCACACGTCACCAGATTATAGTCCAACAGGTTTATTTGAAGGCACAAGCTTTCTGAGTCTTGTTCCTTCTTCAGGTGTCAGTGAGAGAGGTGACATCAGACACAGAATTTAAAAGCAAATGATCAAAGGCTCGAGGAACTGAGTGTCGAACAAATCTAAGACGGCTGTTAAATCTTTAATCAATTATAAAGGATAAATATGCAAATTCCAGAATTTCTTTCAAGTCACTGCCCTGAGATGACTAAAGGTTTTATCAGTTCCCTCAGTATATCAGAGGTGACACCCCAGGTCAGACGATATATTTTAGGTGTGAGGCCCTGTTTAGAGTATGGCTGTGTATCAACTTGGATTCAGACTGGTTTTACTTCCAAAGTAGGAATTTATAAAATGCCACGTTGACTGGCTTCAGATTGTATGTTTTTTGAACAAAATAGAATGTATCTGCATTTACAAATCAGCAAATGCCCCAAGGCATGGTATATTAGCGAAACCATGCAGACGCTACCACACAAATGAATGGGCACCATGTAACAATCACCAGACAGGGATGTTCCCTCCCGGTGATCAAAAACATTCAGCCTCAAATCTTCAGGTACCAACCACCCCTGGCAGCTCACCCCGTAGAGGTCCAACCCTCCGTGTGAAAAATGTACTCCTCAGGGTCCTTTTTAAATCTTTCCCTCTCTCCTTAAACCTATGTCCTCTCATTTTGAACTCCCCTACCCTGGGAAAATAAACCTTGGCTATTCACCCTATCTATACCCCTCATGATTTTATAAACCTCCATAAGGTCACCCTTCAGTCTCCAGGGAAAAAAGCCCCAGTCTAATTAGCCTCTCCCTATTGATCAAACTCCCCCATCCCAAAAACATCTTTGTAAATCTTTTCTGCATGCTTTCAAGTTTAACAACATCCTTCCTATAAAGGTTTGACCAGAATTTCAAAAGTGGCCTAACCAACGTCCTGTAAAGCCACAATATGACCTCCCAACTCCTGTACTCACTGACCAATAAAGGCAAGCATACCAAACACCTCCTTCACAACCCTGTCTAACTGCAACTCTGCCTTCAAGCAACTACGAACCTGCATCCAAAGGTCGCTTTGTTCGGCAACGCTCCCCAGGACCTTACCATTAAGTGGATATGTCCTGCCCTGGTTTGCATTCCAAAATACAGCAGCTCACATTTATCTAAATTAAACTCCATCTGCCACTTCTTGGCATATTGGCCCATCTGATCAAGATGTCACTGTACTCTGTGGTAAGCTTCTTCACTGTCAACTACACCTCCAATTTTGGTGTCATCTGCAAACTTACTAACCATACCTCCTATATTCACATCCAAATCATTTATATAAATGATAAAAAGCAGTGGGCCCAGCACTGAACCTTGTGGGGCACCACTGGTCACAGGCCTCCAGACCAAAAAGCAACCCTCCACCACCACTGTCTGTCTCCTACCTTCGAGTCAATTTTGTATCCAAATGGCTAGTTCTCCCTGTATTCCATGTGATCTAACCTTTTAACCAGTCTACCATGACGAACCTTGTTGAATACCTTACTGATGTCCGTACAGCCAGTCCTGTTGAAGGGTGTAAACCTGAAACATCAGCTTTCCTGCTCCTCCGATGCTACCTGACCGGCTACTTTTCTCTAGCTCCACATTTTATTGATTCCATATAGACAATGTCCTTTGCTCTGCCTTCATCAATGCCCTTCATCACTTCTCCAAAAGACACAATCAAGTTAGTGAGACATGTTCTGAGGAAGGGTCATTGGACCCGAAACGTTAACTCTGTTTTCTCCTCCACAGATGCTGCCAGACCTGCTGAGCTTTTCCAGCAACTTTGTTTTTGTTAGTGAGACATGATTTCCCACGCACAAAGCCATGTTGACTGTTCCTAATCCGACTTTGCCTTTCCACATGGAACTGTCAATTCAGAATTCATTTCTTCATTTCTTTTATAGAAGTTTTAAACATGACAACTTCATTCTTTCACCCTTTTTAAGTATTTGTTTGAAGATTGTTTCCGATAATCTGAATTTCCAAGTAATTTTATCGTCATACATTTCTCTTCTTCATGTCTATTTCTACGGACCTGAGATTTCGTTGCAACACCGTCAGGCAACAATCCCGGGTATTCATCCCGAACACTTCAGTTTCTTTTACTTCTATGGCTTGTCCCACCACTCTCAGTGACCTACCCAGGTCAATGCTTAAGATAAAATCAATTCCTTTTGAAAGGAATTGGTTTCACTACTCCAACAACTTCTCCATTTATTAAGTGACTCTTTCATCCAACTCTGTATGAAGAGACTAAACTGTAATCTCCATATATACTGCCAACTAATATTTTGTCTTTCACTAAACCTTCTGGCAGGCAAATTGTATTATCGCCAAAGTTCAGTGACTGACTTACTCCAATGGTTTGTAATGTTTTAGTTACTTTATGAAACAACTGCGTGTAGGCTGGGTCCCATCACCAAGTCACCCTTTATTTACAAGTATCCAGTACACTGGCTGTAGACAGCCAGCTCACAGTCAATTCACACTTGAGGAGATTATATTGGTCAGCCAGGGCTTTCCTGATTGGAAGTCAAGTGGGAGACTGATTCCAGTAGTAGGAAGTCAAAAAGATCCTTAGAAAAGAGACCATCAGGAAAAGAAATAAATATTAAAACTGTAGTCGTAGTGTAAGGAGGAAATCTTTTCCCGGGTTAGGGGAGTCCAAAACTAGAGGGCATAGTTTTAAGGTGAGAGGAAAAAGATTTAAAAGGGACCTAAAGGACCTAAAGCCAGGGCTTTCCTGATTGGCCCAGGTTAACAACGCCAATCAAGAACTTTGTAGTTAACAAGGTCGACCTGGTCCCAATCACTACACTTTACCCCAATTTGAATCATAGAGAGGTGCAGTGGTACAGTGGTAATATCACTAGACTAGTAATCCAGAGCCCTAGGCTGATGTTCTGAGGGCATGGGTTCAAATCCTGCCATGTTGGATGGTGAAATTTAAAAAAAGAATTAAAAGCTGGCCTAATGCTGTCCTGAAATCTACATTGATTGTCAATAAAATTTGGTCTGGCTCATCAATGTCATTTAAAGCCCTTAGCTGGCCTGGCCTACACTTGACTCCAGACACATATCAACACTCTGAAATGACATTACAATCAACTCAGCTGAAGGGCAATTAGGGATGGGCAGCAAATGCTAGTCACCTTACCAGTAACACCCACAACATGAAAAGCTCTCTTTTAAGACGTAACATTCAGAACCTCCCACAGTCTGATACTTTTCATTAATAATCGCAGAAGTATCTACTTGACAGCCCTGAACCATCCCTCCCTTCTTCATATACTCTAAGAAAACATAGACCCATAGAGATGTACAGCACGGAAACAGACCCTTTGGTCCAACTCGTCCATGCTGACCAGATATCCTAAATTAATCTAGTCCCAGCTGCCAGTATTTCACCTATATCCCTCTGAACTCTTCCTATTCAAGTACCCATCCAGATACCTTTCTCCTCCACCACCTTCTCTGGTAGTTCATTCCATACATGTACCACCCTCTGTGTGAAAAAATTTAGGTCCTTTAGGTCCCTTTTAAATCTTTTCCCTCTCACCTTAAAACTATGCCCTCTAGTTTTAGACTCCCCTATCCTTGGGGAAAGATTTTCTCCTTACACTACGACTACAGTTTTAATATTTATTTCTTTTCCTGATGGTCCCTTTTCTAAGGATCTTTTTGATTTCCTACTACCGGAATCAGTCTCCCACTTGACTTCCAACAGTTAGCTTCGGTATGCCTAGTCTAATTACAATGGAAAGCATGTTATTTTCTTTCTATCTTGGGTTCGTGATCATACCAAATGGTGGAGAAGTCTCGGAGGACCAAATGACCACATCAGACCCTAGTTTCTATTTTTCTAAGGTAGGTCACCACCCACTTCTCAAGGGCAACTAGGGATGGATAATAAAATACCGGTCCAGCTGGCCGAGCCTCTAGCCCGTGAATAAATTTTTAAAAATCTGCTTTCTGACTAATGCTAACCATTCCAGAAGTTTTTTTTTAAATGATTGCGTTTTCTTAAGTAGTGCTTTGCAAAAATAATCAACACTCATCTGCTTCTGTTTTGAAATGAAAATTCCAACAATGAAACATATCTAAGTGCCACACCTTTCATATTTCCATGAATGGAAATTTTAGTTTTCACAAGTTTTCACAACTTATTTTCAGAAATAAGTTAACTTTGGTGAATGGGTTTTTCTGTATTGAAATATCTTTATGAAAGTTTTATAAAGTTAATTCATCAAAACAGATGCTTAAAAATTTAGTTACAGGATGGATCCTGAGATATACCTATGAAGAGTTAAGGTTGAGTTGGCATGGAGGGTGTGAGGGTAATTGGTGCGTTTGGGGCATAGCTTGGCATGCAGTGACTTTAAGCTTAACTTAAGAGCTACAAACAGCTAAGAGAAGTGGTTATAGGAAGCAGGGATTAGTACAGAGAGCACGAGGAAGCAGGAGGTGGAATGGATTGGGCATGGGAAGGATGATGAAAGTGAGGATTTGAGGGATGAGAGTTGAAGGGCTTGTTTTTTTAAATTCTTCTTCAAAGCTGCCAAGTAGCATAGCAATTAAGAAGGTTTTCCCATTTCCCTCCTATACACCCATCAGCCCCTATTCCTGACTCCAAAAACATTCGGTGTCAGCGAGCACAACAGCAATGAGCATTAATACCCAAATTTCCAAATTTCTGAGATATGCTTTTCCAGGCCTGGTTTGCAGAGATGGAATTGTCCTTATTCTTTATTAGTTATGCACTGGCAAAATTCCAGGTCCAGGACATTAAAGAGCTTGTCCCCTTTAGGCCAAAAGTAACAGTTCATTAAATTAAAAATAAGCTTCCATAAAAATTATTAAATTGGAACCTTGTTACCATACCATGGCCAGTCATTACTGAAACATTACTGAAACATACATGTAAACAGGCTAACTTTATAACTCTGCACAAATGTTTAATGGTTGACGATAAAGTTTAAAATTCAAAAGTTCAAACAAAACTATACTCACAGACTATCCACACAGTGGAATAAAACTCCGTGTCAATTCTCTGTCCACAGGAGGGATAAAGCGTGATTCTGCCGAAGTTAAAAAACGTAAGTAATTGAAAGAATGGACAATTAAACAGTGTTTGAATTTTGACACTGTAATTTGTCGATTTCAAAAATGCCATTATAAATTTAACATTCGGTTGTAACTTTACAGTATGATTTTAATTGAGCTTCTCATTTTCAATAATGCAAAACCAATTCAACATTTTTTTTTAACACATCACTAATTGTTCTACCATGCAAAAGCTCCAAAGCATGGGCACAAATAGCAGGAGATACTCCTACCCACCTGACTAAAAGCCATGAGAAGGATAGCATTTGACCATTAAGTAAGAAGCTTTACCCAAAAATTATTGACTCCTGGGATGACAGGTTTATCATAGACAATGCTTCTCCCTGGGTTGAGGGCAGTGGGCCCAGAATAAGAGATCATGGGCTCAGGATATGTGAGAGGTTGTTCCATACTGAGTTGAAGTGAAATATCTTCGCTCAGAGGGTGATGAACAAATGGAATTCTCTACCACAGAAGGCTGCAGACGCCATGCCACTGAATATATTTAAGAAAGAAATAGATTTCTAGAGTATAAGGTAAAAAGGAATATGGAGACAGAGCAGAAAAATGGAGCAAACTTAGAGGATCAAACGTGAGCATGTCGAATGGCAGCATAGGGTCGATGGGCAGAACAGCCAACATCTGCTCCTAATTTCAGATCCTTTCTTAACAGATGGAAATGAAATTAGCAGACGTAAAATTTGCCTGATCATATGCAAGCAATGATTTTGAAATTTAAAAAGAAATGACTCATACTGTTACCCTTAACTTGCTGTGGAGTCTAAAACATTGATTTTTAGCTGTTTACCAACACTGCAGGTCTGACTACAACACATAAGGATTGCAGGTTTTACAGTAAAAGCAATGGGCTGGGCCAGGTGTAGCAAAGAAACCAAACTAAATATGCAATAAGGTTTTAACATACAGAATTTCAAGTAGGACAGTTTATTCTTCCTTGACAGAAAAATTACAAGAATTATCTTGCTAAAGGTAACCTACGTAACAACACAGAGGTTTATGGAAATAAATAGGTCAGAGATGTAAACAGGCTGTGAGCCTGCTTTCATCTATCTTACATCATCACACAAAGTTAAACTCTGTCCCTCTTTAGAGTGTACTTTATGAAATGTGGAACCAGATGTCACAAAAGGTTCTTAAAGTTTGTCTTTTTGAGAAAGGCAGAAATACTTTTCTATGTGACGTTTTAACGACTTTAATTCCTTTTCACTAGGGAAGGCTGCTATTGAAAAATTAGAAAAAGGTAAGCACGTGGTCAAAAATATTTTATTTGGAAATATATGTCAGCTTTGGTTAAAAATTAAAATACTGTTCACTAGATTATCATGCTGACACTTCACATCCTTTTCTCTATTGATTGATAGCACCAACGTAAAGATTGTCACAAACTCATTAGACTTCAAACATACCTGTTACCTTTAAAAGGACATTGTTAACATACTGCACTGTGTCATGACCCATGGTAATTTGATGTTTTAGGCATTAAGACCAATGATCATCCCCTTTTTTTATCACTAGAATTCTAATTGCAGAATTCTAACTTCAAGAAAAATGAGCAAATTTCCAGTTTCCCACCCTCTGCCCTTCTTGTGAAATCGCAGATGTTTTAGGGGCCTAGGATTCAGTGGTGTTCTCTGGAAATAAAATTATGTGAAGTATGTTGGATTGGTCAACCTTCATATGGTGGCTCAGGCCTCTTCCAGTGCCAGACATGAATTCCTTCAGATATTCAACTGAACAGTTCCTTCTTCACTTACAACAATGGCATCCTGCCTGAATCTCTCTCCACACCACTAGCCTTTCGAACACAATGTCTGTAAGATTCACCCTCCATATCTAAATCATCCTCCTCTGAGTTATGTAGTCCCATCTGCTCACTCAGCTTTGCCTGCTCCTCCTCCTCTGGTGACAAGGCGACTTCTTTGTGGTCATAAGAAACATGCAACAGGCTCTTGCAAGCGTATGTTGTAGAGTCCCTGCCGGAGTGGACAAATTCTGGTGTATAGGTAGATCTCACTGTACCACTGGGCCTGTGTTACATGCTGAAGGAGCCAACAAGAGGGAATATTTAACTTGACTTCATCCTTCAGTAATCTACCTGTTGCAGATGCATCTGTCCATGAAGTATTGGTGCAATGTTCCACAGAAGAAAAGTTATATCTTCATAATGAGGATGGTAAACACCTTCTTTACTATCCTGAGACTGTATCAGAGATAAAAGGTACGGCAGATGCTGGAGAATCCGAGATAACAAGCATGGGGCTGGATTTACTCATTTTTTTTTTAATTTACTCACCAACAGCCTACTCACTGATGTTCAGTGGTTCTGTCAAAATCCAAACTAAGCCCTGACTCTAATACAAACCAGGTCAAAACATGGACAAAAGGCATGAATTCAAGAGGTCAATTCAAACTGTCTGCCTTGAAATCAAGCCAGTATTTGACCAAATGTGGCATCAGGAATTCTGAAGTCAATAAAATCAGGAAAATTCTTCACAAGTCAAACTCACATACTGCGCAAAGATGGAGGCCTATGAGTAACTGGCCTCTCATGCTTGCACTCTGGCAATTCCAGGACCAGAATTCACCTGGCAACCAATCAGTTACTTGTTCTTCAGGCAGTACAAAGTGTTCCCTTTGAGATTTTGAACTTTTGCACACTGTCCTCAAGAGCACAAAAGGAAGATTTTTGACAGCATGTCTCTTCAACAATACTGAACATGATGGAGTATTAACTCTCACAAATACAATGATGGAAGGGTCAGAGGAAATCTGTTTAAAAAGATCTCTTATAATCCAAAATTCAAAATTCAGATTTCTAAATCCTAAACTGAATATCAGCTGTCTCTTGAGGAAAGTTTGTATCTGCTTTTCCCGAGAATTATTTTAAATGCAATTCTGCTCTTTTGAAATTCACTTCTAAGCATTTTATCTATGTTATTAGTTATTCACATATTCAACATGTCAGTAGATTTTTGTGTTTAAGCGCAAGTTATTAACCGTCTACTATTCTCTGTCGACAGACTGGTTGTTGATTGAAGAAAAGCAACTTTTACAAAAACGTAAGTTCCTGCTGATTTAACTTGTGGCGCAAAGGCAGTTCAATGGGATAAAACATTGCTGGTCTGAGCTACTATGGGCTTAGTGGATACTATTTTGTGACACAAACTAGTAAACTGCAGCTCAAACATAGAAACATAGAAGATAGGAGCAGGACAAGGCTATTTGGTCCTTCGAGCTGCTCTGTCTTTCTTCACAATCATGACTGATCATCCAACTCAATAGCCTAATCCTGCTTTCTCTCCATAAACTTTGATCCCATTCTCCCCAACTGCTATATCTAGCCACCTCTTGAATACATTCAATGTTTTGGCATCAATTATTCCTGTGCTAATGAATTCCACAGGGTCACCACTCTTTGGGTGAAGAAATGTCTCCTCACTTCCATCCTAAATGGTCTACCCCAAATCCTCATACTGTGACTCCTGTTTCTGGACTCTGGGCTGACCTATCTCCTCCCTACCTCCCTACCTACACTCACGTTTACTGGCTCCATCCCCGCCTCTTTGACTTGTCTGTCTCCTCTCCACCTATCTTCTCCTCTATCCATCTTCTATCCGCCTCCCCCTCTCTCCCTATTTATTTCAGAACATCCTTCCCCTCCCCCATTTCTGATGAAGGGTCTAGGCCCGAAACATTAGCTTTCCTGCTCCTCTGATGCTGCTTGGCCTGCTGTGTTCATCCAGCTCCACACCTTGTTATCACCATCAGGAAGAAGTGATTTTTGAACTTTTACTGGAATAGCATTTAATTAGAGCTTTTAAGTTGCTCCACATACCTCAATCCAACAGTAACAAACAGTTAAAACTTTGTAAAGGCCACGAAGGTGATGTTCTGTAATATCAAAGCTGATTATAGAGTGTGTAGGAACTGCAGATGCTGGAGAATCTGAGATAACAAGGTGTAGAGCTGGATGAACACAGCAGGCCAAGCAGCATCACAGGAGCAGGAAAGCTGATGTTTCAGGCCTAGGCCCTTCTGCTTGGCCTGCTGTGTTTATCCAGCTCTACACCTTGTTATCTCTGATTAGAGTGTGATCTTTTATAAGTTGGACTTGTGAAATCATATCAATAATATGCACCAGATATAACAAAGTATTAAATTTTAGCATTAAGTAGTTACAACACTCTCTGAGCTATTTTTATTTGATTTTTACTAATTCTTCTGGACAACTGAAACAACAAACCTGTCCTGTTTCTGGAGCTGTTTAAACAGCCAAAAAAATTCCTTTCTTAAACGAACATTTAAGAGGTGTTCTTAGCAAGAAGGAATGGCAAAATTAAAAATCAGAAAATTTAGGACAAACAAAAACAGGAATGGCTGGAGTAACTCATCACATCTGGCAGCATCTGAGGTGATAGAATTAATGCTTCAAGTGCTGTGACCCTTCTTCAGAACCAGAAGCAGCTAGGAAATGGTGGTATTTTGTGCTGGTGATGAGAGGAAGGTAATAGACAAGGACACAACTGTCATGCTCTGAAATTGATAAACTTGATGTTTACTCCTGAGGACTGCAAGGTGCCTAAGCAGAAGATGAGATGTTGCTCCTCCAGTCTACATTGAGCACTGCGACTGGTCCGAGAAAGAATGCTGGTATAGGAACACATTAGTGTGCGGGAAGTTGGGGGCAGCTGGAAGGTTGGGGGCATTTTTTCGGTGACAATATAGGGGGATAGGTAAATCGCTGCATCACCTGGAAGATGAAAGGTTTAGAAGGATATGAGCCAAAAGCTAAAGGGACTATTTGCAGCTTGTATTAATGTCTGAAAAAAGAACAAGTTTCTTGTTGAAATGCCGAACAAGCTGCTGAGGCACAGAACAGTGAGTGAAAGGAGTCGAAATGTTAACTCTGAGATATACAAGGTGTAGAGCTGGATGAACACAGCAGGTCAAGCAGCATCAGAGGAGCAGGAAAGCTGACATTTCGGGTCTGCACCCTTCCTCAGAAAATTTTTCCACTATCTCGAAATGTTAACTCTGTTTTCTCTCCACAAATGCTATCAGACATTCTGCATTTCTTCAGTAATTTCTGTTCTTGTTTGTTTCAGATGTCCAGCATCCAAAGATGTTTTGTTTTACCATAAATTTAAGTCCCTATTAATTGTCTAACTACTACCTCTTCGGAGCAATATTTCACTGTTTTCTATTTCTTCAGTCGTGACAACCAAACACCTTTATAGCTTATTATTAATAAAAAGATTGCCTTGCAGTAATTCTGTTCTTTATTAACAGAGAAGTTGCTAGCACAACGGGCTGCGGAAATAGGTATGTTTATCATGATTGAAATCTATATCAAAGGTAGATGGGTAGTTACTTTTTTTTTAAATTGTAGTTTAAGTGGAGCAGATTTACTCCAGAAATAACTGAACACTCCTGTAAATCGAAAAGGTCCTTGAACTCCACTAAGACCTGGAAATCCAAAATCCTGAATTGCCATAGACTTTGTAACCTTCATTTAGCCGCCAGGCCTACCAGATTTCTCAGCCTAAACGTCTGCAAGTTTTTGGCCCCTATCCCTCCAATCCCTTCCTATCCATGTACTTGCCGAAAGGTCTTTTAAATGTTACAATTATACCTGCCCCTATCATTTCCTCAGGCAGTTCATTCAATAAATGCACCACCCTCTGTCTGAAAAAGCTGCCCCTCAGGTCCCTTTTATATCTTTCCTCTCTTACCTTAAATCTGTGCTCTCTAGTTTTGGACTCTTCTACCTTAGGGAATAGACATTTGCTATTCACCTTATCTTTGCCCAGCATGATATTATAAACTTCTATAATGTCATCTCTCAATGTCCTACAGTCCAGGGAAAAAAAATCCCAGGCTACCCAGCATCTCTTAATAATGAAAAGGGATGGTGTTGGAATAGACCTGTACGCTGAAGGGCAGGTAAGAATTCCATTGGATTTCCAGCCTTTATTCTGAAGTAGACCTCAGAAACAATAAGGAATTTGTTTTTTTTTAAAGCGATATTTACAACTGCAACAGCCCGATAAAGGGAGTAATTTAGAGTCATAGAGTCACATGGCACAGAAACAGACCCTTCGGTCTAACCAGTCCACGCCGCACATAATCCCAAACTAAACTAGACCTGCCTGCCTGCTCCTGGCCCATATTGCTCTCAACCTTTCCTATTCATATATCCATCAGATGTCTTTTAGACATTGTAATTGTACCTGTATCCACCACTTCCTCTGGAAGTTAATTCCACAGCAAACCACCCTCTGTGTAAAAAATTTACCTCATATGTCTTTTTTAAATCTCTCTCCTCTCACCTTAAAAATGTGCCCCCAAGCATTGAAATTCCCAAACTCAGGGAGAAGGCAACTCTATCTATACCTCATAAAAACCGAAAGAACTGCAGCTGCTGTACCTCCTATGCTGCAATGAAGGAAGTTCCAGCCTATCCAGCCTTTCCTTTTAACTCAAACCTTCCATACCTGGCAACATCCTGGTAAATCTCTTCTGAACCTTCCCAGCTTGATAATATCCTTCCTATAACTGGGCGACTTGAACTGGGCACAGTATTCCAAAGGAGGCCTCACCAATGTCCTGTACAACCTCAACATAACATCCCAACTCCAATACTCAAAGGACTGAGCAATGAAGGCAAGCATGCCAAACACCTGCACCCCTAGGTCCCTTTGTTCTACAACTCTACCCAAGGTCCTACCATTCATTCTATAAGCCCTGCCCGTGTTTGTTGTACCAAAATGCAATACCTCACAGTTATCCAGATTGAACTCCATCTGCCATTTTTCACCCCATTGACCCATTTGATCAAGATCCCTTTGAAATCTTAGAAAATCTTTATGCCACCAATTTTGGTGACATCTGCAAATTTACTAATGATGTCCATATTCTCATCCAAATCATTTATATAAATTATAAACAAAAGAGGACCCAGAAGGGTCTAGACCCGAAGCATCAGTTTTCCTGCTCCTCTGATGCTGCTTGGCCTGCTGTGCTCATCCAGCTCTACACCTTGTTATCTCCTTATGGAACACCGCTGGTCACAGGCCTCCAGCCCGAAACGCAACCCTCCATCATTTCACTCTGTCCTGTTTCTTGGGAAAGGATCATCAGCAACCCAGCCAAGATCTTGCAGCTGGGTAAGATTTTGCAGCAACTTGGATGGGTCAGTGTCTGGAATTCTTTCTTGACTAGTATGGATGCCTCCAGTCTCATCCAAAATTAGGTTCCTCAGACACTGATAACGTCCATGTCCAAATGCTGAATGACCTGGTCAAAATCCAGGTTTGTGCTGTCTGGTAACATTTGCATCACCTAACTGTCAGCAATGAACATTTCCAACAAGAGAGAATCGAACCACTGCCCCCTGATATTAAATGACATTACCATCACTGAATTCCCCAATTATCGACGTCCCAGGGGGTTACCTTTGATCAGAAACTGATTGGACTCGCCAAATAAATACCTTGACTGCAATCACAGGTCAGCAGTGAGGAATCCTGCAGTGAGTAACTCACCCCTGACTCCCCAAAGCCTGTCCACCATCTACAAGGCACTTTTTGAACCTCTTATCTATTCTAATTTTCAGATCTGTTGCAAAATCCCTGATAGAATTCAATTAAAGCTATTTAAATGGGAATAAGAATGAAATATTAGGTGAGACTGACCAGTATAAGTTCAAAAATGAAAGTTGGAAAGAGAAAGGATTGGAAAGGAAAAGCGTTGCTTGTATGATTGCTGGAAAAAGTGAGAATAACTAATCACTGTCAGCAATCAATACTCACAAAGGAATCATTTAACGCATTTAGAGCTTAAACATATCGATTCTCTGTCAACAGAACAGATGCTCCAAAATGAAACAGCTCAAATACAAAATCGTAAGTTACAGTAAAGAGCGAGTTAGTGTGAAAGACATTTGAAATCTAATGTAGTTTGAAAGAAATTCCTGTTATGAATTGTTTTATCTGCTAAAGGAGGATTGTGCAACACCATTTTGAAACCTTAAGAAATGAGACTGAATTAAGTATCATGTTCATGACAATATAACCATTAAGATAATGATTCGATCATAGGTGGAAGAATAGAATATGTATTCCATCTTAAGTTATTAATCTTCGGAGAAAAACTATTATCATATTCTTAAGTTAAAAGATATTGTAAATGGATCTCCAATACAAAAGAAGTTTCCCCCTATTCTAAACAAGGTTGACCTCCTGCTCCCAAATTGCCGAAGTTAGGAAGTATAAGAAGTTTGTATCATGTTATTAAGAAAGTCCTGCTTTGAATAGATTCGGGTAAAAGAGATGATTTAATGTGAAAAATAATGCGATTAAGGCTGCTTGCCCATTTATGAGGTGATAGGAACAATAAATTGTTCACACCAAAGAAAGAAAATCAGCATATTGATAAAAAAACCAGGCATCAGGTGTTGAGTATAGAGGAAAGCATTGGACATCAGGAGTGTGAAATTGAAGTTGATTATGTTCTGAACAAGGACCCTTGTTCTAGTGACCCTTACTTATTTAGATATGGTGGGCATGTTGTCAATGTGAGTGCTGCCTTCTACCTGCAGCCATTTCAGGATTGGGTTTGAAGGTGGTGACCTAGATGTGCACCCTATTTTCCGTAGGCTTCACAGCCCCACCAAACACATTCAGTGGTGCGTGTAAAATTCACCCATTTTGGAATCAAATTGACTACAGATCCATCTAAGGAAATACATCTTATTTCCTTATCAACCAACATCTTCACATTCCTCAGTGATGCAATTAAAACTTTACATATTGGCCCCCGATTTGTCATTTTCATTGCATCAGGTCTAAAATAGAATTAAGAAATTTTCAATGGATCCAGAATATCGATGTGTGTAAGAGAACAGGGAGCATGAAGTAAGTGGGTAAAGGGGCTGAGGAGAGGAGTAGGGTGCCAGCTGAGATTCCTGTCATTGAGGAAACCTCGTAGCAGCAACAAGGTTTCAGGCTCCCCTCCTTACATCTTCCACTGCTTTTTACTGAGGTCTACCACCTTACTGACCATCTCCAGAAGACGAGTAAAATGTACCTTAATGTGTCTGAATATAAACTACATGCGCAATGACTGGAAGAAAATTTAAAATATATCCCAATGTCTGGAGGCCTCTCCAATTACTGCAAATGGATAAAGGATATGCTACATTTCATGTAGACATTGTTATCATTTGAAGAATAAGTATGATCCTACTAAGGAATATTTATCAAATACTGTAATGATATTTGTAACCAAATAACTATTGCAGTTCAATTTTGCTACGATTTAACCTTGATCAGTTGCTGGTTACTGTGAATTGCAACCATGTAACTCTGTAATTCTATTCTCCGTCAATAGAGCGACAAATGCTTCAGCAAGAATTGCAAGACGAACGAGGCAAGTTTTAAATTTTAGATTAATACAACTATCCTTTGTATTTTTCTTTGTTGTTTGAAAGGATTTTAGCCTTTGGATGCGAATTAGACATTCATAAATCCCAAGAAGATCAAAAATCCTTCCCAATCTGTAAAATAGTCACTTGCCTAAAGCAAGGAGACCAAATTCATGAGTTTTTGTTTTCCACGGATAACACAGGTTTAAAGAAAGATCATTTTTTAATACTGGAAAAAGTCACATACCCAACAATGCTGCCAATTTTAATAGACATAAACCTACCTACTTCACTGTCTTTTCAATATTCTTTAAATGCTTCAAGCTGAAAATGAATAATGTCAGTCTTACAGATTTGTTACAGCTCTTACTATTTATTTAAAGTTCTTCCCTGCTGAAAATGAACCTATTTTTCCTGTCTTTCCTCCTCACACTTCCATTTTTACTGTTTGCTTCATGGTGTTAGGCCACTCAACATCAGGGACTGTTTGTCAAGACATACAGGTGACCCAGGAGCCCTTCACAAATGGTGGCAAGATCCCAATTCGGAGATTCTCAAATCCCTGGGATTTTTGGGATTTCTGGGATTTCTGATTTTCACCGCAGCTTTTTTTTAAGGATGAGGTCTGGTTCAACTCCGAAACCCAGGTCTGGCACTCCTGACCTGGCCAACTCCACTGCCCACAGCAGCTGGCCCTTCTCTTCCACAATTTTCATGGTGTTGGGCCACATAAAGGTCTCTAAGGTGTCAAGGTTCATGGCACAACAGAAGGTGTCATGGGCCGCATGAGGAAACCTTTTGGAAGTTAAGAACATCATATCTCCATGTCAAGCTATGACGCCCTCCCTTAAACACATCCCCTATAGCCTGTTTTGCCTGTACTTCAAATTAAGCCTCTCTTCAAATAATAAGAGATAATTGTGGATGCTCGAGGTTTGAAACAAAAGCTGAAACTCCTGGAGAAACTCTGCAGGTCTGGAAGGTAAGAAAGCAGCAGTAAATGCTGCATTTTTATTGAAATATTTCGAAGAATTTTAATCAATGCCATCAAACACTGTTGTGTTCTTACCTTTTCTCACTTCCTGACAAGCTGATCTAGCCACATAGATGCGCTGCTAGATCAAAAATAATGTTCAAACTGTGCAAATAGTCTACAGTAAAGGATTATTTCTTCTCCTAAAGTTATTGTGTGCGAGCAAGGTAACACAGAACCGCAATAGGTCGAATGTGGCCTTTATCTTGACCTGGTCAGCTTTCCTGCTCCTATGATGCTGCTTGGCCTGCTGTGTTCATCCAGCCCCACGCCTTGTTATCTCGGATTCTCCAGCATCTGCAGTACCTTTTATCTCTGGTTGCATTTTTGTTAGTTTTACACACCTTTTCCTACACCGTGAACATCTGCTCAAAGTTAAAGTGGCCGACCCTTGTCCATGCTTGGCATTGCCAAACACTGCCATTTAGGGACAAATGAAAAGACCCTACAACACTGGCAATACTTAGACGTTTCAAACGGCTCTAATTCTATATCATGTTACGTAGCCTTATTTAAATAAGGTTTTGACGAATAATTTTTACTGTTCCTGAACAGAAAAGCTCCAGCATGAGGAACAGCAGCTTGCAGAATTGAGTGAGTATTAGAATGAGAATTAAGCACATACAGGTCAATTTACCTTATGTAATGGTTTCATGACACAAACAGAGCTGGTCAAAAGCACTGAGGAGAAGATCAATAAAAATGATGATTCATTTTACAAACGACTGAAAACTTTTGCTTTCAGATTGCCTACCAACTCTTAGAGTCAGGAAATTCCTCCAGATGATGCCCACAAACTCATCCTTGACCAGATAAACTCTAGAGAGGCATTAAATCAGGATGGATGCACTGGGATTGTCTGTGGTGGAATTGCCTCTGGGTCCTCAGTCAGTAAACAGAGCCAGGCACTCCTACAAGCACTGAGTTCCACACACTGACATTATCTCATGATGATGAATTGCTCTGAAACTGTAATTTTCTGATCAGTTGACTTTATGTAAGATACGTCACATCCAAAAGCAAACTACCGCAGATGCTAGGAATCCAAAATGAAACAGAGACTGTTGCAAGTAATTTACTTGCGATTCTTTCAAGTTTCATATACTGAATTTACTGCTCATGATGTGACCTTATCTACATTGGACAGACCAAATTATCACTTTGTATTCAGTTTGCAAATATACTCTCCTTCCTGTCACTGAGTTCATGGAATCCCTACAATGTGGAAACAGGCCCTTCAGCCCAACAAGTCCACACTGACAAAAAAAAACAGAAGTTGCTGGAAAAGCTCAGCAGGTCCGGCAGCATCTGTGAAGAGAAAATCAGAGTTAATGTTTCAGGTTCGGTGACCCTTCCTCAGAACAAGTCCACACTGGCCGTCAGAGCATCCCACCTAGACCCATCCCCCTATAACCTAACTAATCTACACATCCCTGAACACTGCGGGCAATTTAGCATGGCCTATTCACCTAGCCTGCACATCCTTAGGCTATGGGAGGAAACCGGAGCACCCGGAGGAAACCCATGCAGACACGATGTGCAAACTCCACACAGACAGTCGCCTGAGGGTGGGATCAAACCTGGGTCCTTGGCACTGTGAGGCAGCAGTGCTAACCACTGAGCCACTTGTTATTTTAATTCTCCACTGTGTTGCCATTCTGACCTTAGCCTGCGATGGTGTTCCAATGGAACTCAGCAAGAGTTTAAATTGGAAGACCACTTCTTTCAACTCCACAGCCTTCTGGATAAAACACAGAGCTCAACAATATCATGTCATAAAAGAAACAAAGTCTGAAATTGCTGGGAAAACCCAGCAGGTCTGGCAGCATCTAAACTCTGCTTTCTCTCCACAGATGCTGCCAGACCTGCTTAGCTTTTTCCACCAATTTCTAATTTTACATGATAACTTCTCCCTTCATTTTGTTTCATTTTTTAAATTCAGTTTTACTTTTAACTCATTTCTTTCACATTGCAGCTGCAGAGAGATTCACACCTCAGCAGAACATATCTTCTGTTTCTTTACTAAATCCGTGACCATTCCCTTCAACTTTGCACCATGAAACATTTAGCCACGTAATTTATGTTGTCCTCTACCCTATCACAAACCTTCCTGTTGTTCTCCAACGCCATTGCAACTTCCACCTGCTCAAAATCCATCGCATTCCTAATTTTCCTCAAATCTTATGAAAAGTCATCAAGGTCTAAAATGTACTGTTTTTATCTACAAGTGTTGCCTGTCCTGCTGAGGCACGTCACCATTTTCTGTCTTACACCACACTCAGCAAGTAGCTGCTGATCAATTCCTTTAGATTGCCATATATATCATTGGACCTCTCTTTTGGATTTTATGTGTGCCTTTAATGAGATGTTTAGATCAGTGAGGGTAATATGGTATCTCTTATTTGTAACAGAAAGGGAACAAGATGAATTGGATTCATTCGAAGAAGCCGGTAAGTAGCAAACTGAAATAAATTTTTATGTTAAGATACTTAAACTTTATTTCCAGTGTATTGTGATAACTTAGCATCACCAGCACTCTGCTAATCAAAATGAATGATTTCTTTAAACTGGTCAGCAACCACAGATATGGCTGACTTAGCTACATGAAATTGTTTTAATAATATTGATAGTATTAATAGTCCTTCATGTGTATACTTTCTTAGCAAAGATCCATCACTATTTATCGTAATGTTGTTAATTTACCCTTTCACTGACAGTCAAATACAGGTATTTGTAACTCATCTGACAGTAGCTACTGGGCTTATGTCCAGCTTTTCATGGAATAATGAAAACATACAATACAGGATGAAGTTAATCAGTTCAACATGGCTATGCCAGCACTTTGAAGAGCTACTCATTTAGTTCCACTGCCCTTCTGTTACACAATCGTCCAGCAAAACTGTCCTTTTGAATTTTCTATCTCAAATCCAATCTGAAAGTTATTATTCAATCTGCTTCAGTGCCTTTTCAGACAATGCACACCAGATCTTAATAGCTTTAGTTCACATGGTCAAATTTCTTGGTAAGATTAATAAGCCAACATATTGTGATATGGGCCAGGCCATATTCCCTCAAAAAAGTCAAGGAGATAGACCCTAACTTTTTCTTATTTTAAAGACAAGTGCTAATTGTTGCATTCCAGGTGCAATTCAATTGGTCAAACTATCAGATTTGAGGCAAAACACACTTCTTTTCATACACTACAGTTAAAATACAGACAAAGTAAAAAATAAAATATTTGGCCTAACTGTAACGTTAACAAAATCCTTAACAAAATAATAAACTACTCATCAACTACTTCTAAGGAAATGTTCTAATATAGTAAGATCCCATAAACACACACTTGGCAAAGTTAAATTTAGTAAAACAGATTGTCTCACATGCAATTCTAGCAGCAGGAACAGAACCCCCAGCTTTTAGCTGTAACAGAGAGAGGAATAAGAGCTTCTGCTTCCAGCTTCAAGACCCCAGCAACTGCATAAAGCTAAAACTAAAAATCCTGGCTGTATTGGAGCTTGACCCCACCCATTCAGGCTGCTTCTATTATTCTAACTTTAAAAGAAGCCAAGGCCTCACAAGCTGTTTCCTTCATTAGCTTTGGAGCAGATTGCTCAGCACATCTGTCTCAAACTTTCTTCAAAAAAAAGGACAAAACGCACCTCTTAAACTCACAGTATTGTCATAATTGGGATACCGTTGTTCACATCGTTACTATTACAGCAGCAGGACTGAGAAGGGGTTCTGCTGATAGTGCCAAGCTCCTCACAGAACTGGTCTTTTGTCTCTGTGGTGGAGCCCAAAGATACTCATGCAGTTATCCTTCCTGCTTGAGCTGAAGTAGATACAGAGAACACATTCTAAACCATTCCTATGTTTCTGAAGGGTGTGGTGGAAAAAGCTTCTATCACCAAGAGTCATAAGCTCTTTACAGTAGAAACAGATAATAGTGTAGAAGGGGGCCATTTGGCCCATCATCGACTCACCAGCTCTCTGACCAATTTTGCTTAGTGCCAAATTCCTGCCTTTTCACCCTGCATGTTGTTTCTGTTTTAATAATCATCGAAAACCATGTTGGGATTCCTCAATTAAACCTGCCTCCGCCACACTTCCAGGGATTGCATTCTAAACTCATTGCGTTTTTCTCACTTCGTATTGTTTCTTTCCAAAAAGCTTTCAAACTGGGTCATCTAGCTCTCGATCCCTTTACAAGTGTTATGACACGGAGACAGATGCCAAATTAAATCAGCATTCCTGTCCCTGTATTCACAAAACAATAATACTCAACAACCCTCAAAGTTGCCCCAATGCTTCCTAATGGAAATTTGAATAACCAGCACCAGACTTTGTGAATAAGACACTTGGTTTCTAGTTTAAACAAAAGAATTATCAAGTTTTTATTAATACAGTAGCTTTAGCACAGCAAAATTAAACAAGGTCATCTTAATGATGTCTATGATTTAAACCCAATCTACTTTGATTCTAGCCCCTTCTCTTTTAAAAACAGATAGACACAGTTAAAGGGATATATCAGAAGAAAAAAATAAACGAGATTTGACTGGCCAGTTCACTTAGAGTCATAGAGGTATACAGGATGGAAACAGTCCCTTTGGCTCAATTTGAACATGGCAACCAGCTTTCCTAAACTGAACTGGCCCCATTTACCTACACTTGGCCCATATCCCTCTAAACCTTTCCTATCCATGCACCTGTGTAAATGTCTTTCAAATGTTAAATTTTTAAAATTCATTTCATAGACACGCCAACCCCTGTGTGAAAAAGTTACACCTCGAGTCCTTTTTAAATCGTCCCCCTGTCACCTTAAACCCATGTCCTCTAGTTTTGGACTCCCCCACCCTGGGAAAAAGACCTTAGCTATTCACGCCATCCAGACAACTCACAATCTTATAAACCACTATAAGGTCACCCCTCAGCCTCCGACACTCCAGGGATAAAAGCCCCAGCCTATTCAACCTTTCTGAGAGCTCAAACCCTTCAGTCATGGCAACATCCTTGTAAATCTTTTCTGCGCACACTCAAGTTTAACAGCACCTTTCCTATAGAGGACGATCAGAATTGTGCACAGTATTCCAAAAATGGCCTCACCCATTCTTCAATGTATTCGCATCCTTCCAGAAGTAGGGCACCCAGACTGTTTATAATATTCCAGCTAAAGTCTGACCAGTGCCCTAAGAACTTTCAGCATAACTTCCCCACTCTTGTGCTGTATGAATGAAGCCAAGAATATTGTCTACTTTATTGACAGCTCTCTCCACCTGTTCTGCCACCTTTAATGAGTTTTATACAGATATACCCAGGACTCTTTGCTCCTTTACACTGGGAATTATAGAAGTGCTTTGGAAAGGAAAAGACCAATGGGCCAATTGTGTGTGCACCAGCTCACCAAATAAGCCTCGTGACTTTATGCCATTCCCCTACCTTTTCCTCATAACTCAGTACGCTGTTCCAATTTAAACAATCATCTAATGCCCTCTGTTAAGTGTTGCAAAGGAGCCTGCCTCCATCACATTTCCAGGCAGTGCATATCTGACCTGAGCCAATTATGTGAAAAAGCATTTTCTCACTTCACATTTGCTTCTTTTCTGAATCACTTTCAATCAGTCGTCTATCATTCTTGATTCTTTTAAGAGCAGGAACAGTTTCTCCACCTACTTTCTCCAGCCCCTCAAGATTTTGGAAATCTCAACCAGATTTCTTCTTGTCTCCAAGGAGATTAATCCCAACTTCTCCAATCAGCATAATTGACGTTTCTCATCCCTGGAACCATTTCTGGAAATCTATTCTGCATTCTTTCTAATACATTCATATTCGGCCTATGTTGCGGTGTTGAGAACTGTTCACAACACAAGATAGACCTCCATCTCCACGCTTACTTCTTCAACCGTGAAGCTGACCGCTTCTCCCGCCTCCAACACACCCCCTCCTCCTGGACACCGCCCCAAGGCCTCCTACCCTCCCTCGACCTCTTCATCGCCAACTGCCGTCGTGACATCAATCACCTTAACTTCTCCACCCCTCTCACCCACTCCAACCTCTGCCCTGCAGAATGTGCAGCCCTCCACTCCCACCGCTCCAATCCCAACCTCACTATAAAACCCGTGGACAAGGGAGGCGTAGTTGTAGTATGGCGCACTGACCTCTACATCGCTGAGGCCAGGCACCAACTCTCCGACATCTCCTCTTACTGCTCCCTGGATCATGACCCCACCCCCGAGCCCCAAACCATCATTTCCCAAACCATCCACAACCTCATCACCTCAGGTGACCTCCCACCCACAGCCTCTAACTTCATTGTTGCCCAACCCCGCACGGCCGGCTTCTATCTCCTTCCCAAAATCCACAAACCTGAATGCCCTGGTCGACACATTGTCTCCACCTGCTCCTGCCCCACCAAGCTCATCTCCACTTATCTTGACTCCATTTTCTCCCCCTTGGTCCAGGAACTCCCTACCTACGTCCGTGACACCACCCACGCCCTCCACCTCCTCCAGAACTTCCAATTCCCCTGTCCCCAACACCTCATTTTTACTATGGATGTCCAGTCCCTATACACCTGCATTCCCCACGCGGACAGCCTAAAGGCCCTCTGTTTCATCCTGTCCTGCAGGCCTGACCAGTCCCCCTCCACTGACACCTTCATCCGCTTAGACAAACTTGTCCTCACCCTCAACAACTTCTCTTTCAATTCCTCCCACTTCCTACAGACAAAGGGGTGGCCATGGGTACCCTCATGAGCCCAAGCTATGCCTGCCTCTTTGTAGGTTACGTGGAACAATCCCTTTTCCAAAGCTACACTGGCCCTAAACCCCACCTTTTCCTCCGTTACATTGATGACTGTATCGGCGCCGCCTCGTCCTCCCATGAGGAGCTCGAACAGTTCATCCACTTCACCAACACCTTCCACCCCAACCTGAAGTTCACCTGGACCATCTCTAACACCTCTCTCACCTTCCTGGACCTCTCTGTCTCCATCTCGGGTAACCACCGAGAAACTGATATCCATTTCAAGCCCACTGACTCCCACAGCTACCTAGAATACACCTTCTCCCACCCACCTTCCTGCAAAAATGCCATCCCCTATTCCCAATTCCTTCGCCTCTGCCGCATCTGCTCCCAGGATGAGGCATTCCACTCCTGTACATCTCAGATGTCCTCGTTCTCCAAGGATCGCAACTTCCCCCTGGCAGTGGTCGATAAAGCCCTCGACCGTGTCTCCCGCATTTCCCGTAACTCATCCCTCACACCCCGTCCCCGCAATAACAACCAAAAAAGAATTCCCCTCGTCCTCACGAGGGGACCAACCAACCTTCGGATCCAACGCATCATCCTCCGACACTTCCGCCATCTGCAATCCGACCCCACCACCAAAGACATTTTTCCCTCCCCACCCTTATCTGCCTTCTGGAGGGACCACTCCCTCCGCGACTCCCTTGTCCACTCCACACTCCCCTCCAGCCTCACCACACCCGGCACTTTTCCTTGTAACCGCAGGAAGTGCTACACCTGCCCCCACACCTCCTCCCTCACCCCAATCCCAGGCCCCAAGAAGACTTTCCACATCAGGCAGAGGTTCACCTGCACATCTGCCAATGTGGTATACCGCATCCACTGTACCTGTTGTGGCTTCCTCTACATCGGGGAAACCAAGCGGAGGCTTGGGGACCGCTTTGCAGAACACCTGCGCTCACTTTGCAACAAACAACTGCACCTACCAGTCGCGAACCATTTCAACTCCCCCTCCCATTCCTCAGACGACATGTCCATCCTGGGCCTCCTGCAATGCCACAGTGATGCCACCCGAAGGCTGCAGGAACAGCAAATCATATTCAGCCTGGGAACCCTGCAGCCCAATGGCATCAATGTGGATTTCACAAGCTTCAAAATCTCTCCTCCCCCAACCGCATCCCAAAACCAGCCCAGCTCATCTCCACCTCCCTAACCTGTCCTTCCTCTCACCTATCCCCTCCTCCCACCTCAAGCCACACCCCCATCTCCTATCTACTAACCTCATCCGCCCCCTTGACCTGTCCGTCCTCCCTGGACTGACCTATCTCCTCCCTACCCCCCCACCTACACTCACCTTTACTGGCTCCATCCCCGCCTCTTCAACTTGTCTGCCTCCTCTCCACCTATCCTCTCCTCTATCCATCCTCTATCCGCCTCCCCTCTCTCCCCATTTATTTCAGAACCCCTTCCCCTCCTCCATTTCTGATGAAGGGTTTAGGCCCGAAACGTAAACCTATGATGCTGCTTGACCTGCTGTGTTCATCCAGCCCCATGCTTGTTATCTCTTCCTCTAATTCCCCAATTTTAGTTTTTTAACTATTCATTCATGGGATGCAAGCATCGCTGGCCAGGCCAGCATTTGTTGCCCATTCCTAATTGCTCAGAGAAAAGTTAAGAGTCAACCATATTGCTGTGGGTCTGGAGTCACATGATGGCCAGACCAGGTAAGGATGGCAGCTTTCTTCCCTAAAGGGCATCAGATGGTATTTTCTGACATTTCACAACTGTCACCATAAGATTCTTAATTCCAGATTTTTACTGAATTCAGAATTCCACTAGCTGATGGGGCAAGTTTTGAACCCAGGTCCCAGCAATGTACCTGGGTCTCTGGATTAATAGTCAAGTGATTAATTTTCAAGCCAAAATACCACTGTGCCATCACCTCCCCCAACTTACGAGACTATGAGCATTCAGGTACATGCAGTACTGCTCTGATTTACACTTTATTACTGTGCTCCTTCCTCTAACATGTTAACTTATTCCATTCACCCTATTCTAGTGCTATCTTCCTCTCCCATTATTTTGTAAATGCTAGTATTACTCTCTAACATCCCTTCCTGGTTCCCATACCCTTGCTGAATTAGTTTAAATCCACCCCAACAGCACTAACAAAACCCATCTACAGTCTTGGCTCTGTTCAGATGCAATCCATCTAAGCTTGCACAGGTGCCACCTCCACTGCAACGATTCCCAGTGTCTCATGAATCTAAAGCGCTTCTGTCTGTACCATCATTCCAACCTGACATTCATCTGTCTTTCTATTTTTGCATTCACTCACAGGTTACTACTTTAGAGGTGTTGCTTGTCTTCCTCCCTATGTGTAGGACCGCATCACGTAGCCTACTTTTGTCATTACTACTAATGTGGACCACAAACTCTAGCTGTTCGCACTCCCCCAAAATAATGTTCTACAGCCATTCTGTGACATCCTCGACCTTAACACAAGACAGGCAGCATGCCATCCCTGTGGTCAGGTTGAAGATCACAGAAACACTGTCCAATCACCTAATTGAAGAATACCACTCTCTCCATTTTCTTCCCTTCTGTACAGCAGGGCTTGTTCCTTGCTGCACTCATGGAACTTTATACAGTACAGCACAGGAACAGGCCTTTCCACCCACGATGTCTTTGCCAAATGTGATACCTTTCTAAACTGATCTCATCTGCCTGCATATGGTCCTTATCTCTCTGCTCCCTGCCTGTTCATGAGTCTGCCTAAATGCTCTTAAACATTACTATCATATCTGCTTCTACCGCCTCCCAGCACGTTTCCAGGCACCTACCACTCTTTGTAAAAAGAAACCTCCCTCCCACATCTTTTCCCTTTCACCTTAGCCTCTCCATTTGATGTTTCCACTCTGGGAAAATGACATTTATCCATCCTATCCAAGCTTATAGAAGCTCTATGAAGTTTATAAACTTCTATCAGATCGCCCCTCAGCTGCCCACACTCTATCAAAAACAATCCAAGTTTGTCCAACCTCTCCTTATAGTTTATAGACTCCTGATAAACTTCTTTTGGACCCTTTCCAAAGCCTCCACATCCTTCCTACACTGTGGTGACCAGAACTGTACTCTACTCCAAATGTGACCTAACTAAAGTCTTATTCAGCTGCAATATAGAATCCCTACAGTGTAGAAACAGGCGCTTCGGCCCAACAAGTCCACACTGACCATTGGTTCATTTCACCCAGACCCATCCCCTATAACCAACCTAACTTACACATCCCTGAACACTATGGGCAATTTAGCATGGCCAATCCACCTAGCCTGCACATCTTTGGACCATGGAAGGAAACCCATGCAGTCACAGGGAGAATGTGCAAACTCCACACAGACAGTCATCTGAGGGTGGAATAAAACCCAGGTCCCTGGCGCTGTGAGACAGCAGTGCTAACCACTGAGCCACCATGCCACCCAGACTTGCAATGTCTTGCCAACTTTTATACTCGATGCCCCGGCTGATATAGACAAGTATGCTGTACACCTTCTTTACCACCTTATAGAATCATAGAATCCCTACAGTTTGGAACCAGGCCATTCTGTCCATCAAGTCCACACTGACCATCTGAAGAGCATCCCTTGCAGACCAACGCCTCTACCCTATCCCTGTAACCCTGCATTTCCCATGGTTAATCCGCCTAGCCTGCACATCCCTGGACACCATGTGCAATTTAGCATGGCCAATCCACATCTTTGGACTGTGGGAGGAGACCAGAGCACCCATAGGAAACACACCCAGACACGGGGAGAATGTGCAAACTCCACACAGATAGTTGTCTGGTGTTGTCAGGCAACAGTGCTAACCACTGCTAACATTATCCAATTGTGTTGCTACTTTCAGGGATTTGCACCCCAAGATCTCTCTGTATACAGATGTTCCTGAGGGTCTTGCCATTTATTGTGCACTTTTTTCTTGTATTTGTTCTCCCAAAATGCAACATTTCACACCTGTCTGGGTTAAACTTTATCCACTCAACTTTTCAACTGCTCAATATCCTGCAATAACCTTTGACAATCTTCCTCACTATCCACGACTCCCCTCTGTCTTCTATGTCTAATTTTGTTTCCAACTTACCAACTCACCATGTGACTTAATCTCCTGGAACAGCATACCATGAAGGCCTGGTCAAATGCTTTAGTAAAATTCATGTAGACAACTTCCGCTGCCTTGCCCTCATCAATTATCTTTGTCACTTCCTCAAAAAATTCAACCTAATTTGTGAGACAAAACCACCCCCAGAGAAAGCCATCTTTACTATCTGTACTAAGTCCATTCTTTTCCAAATGGGGGTAAATCCTGTCCTGTCTTCTCCAATGATTTCCCTACCACTGATGTAAGACTCACCAAAATATTATTTCCCGAATTATCCCTGTTGCCCTTCTTAAACAAAGAAATAACATTGGTTATTCTCCAGTCTTCTGGGACCTCACCTGTGGCTAAAGACAACACAAAGATCTCTGTCAAGGCCCCAAAAATCTTCTCCTTTGACTTCCTCGCTATCCTGGGATAGATCCCATCAGGACCTGGGGGAGTGCGAGATAACAAGGTGTGGAGCTGGATGAACACAGCAGGCCAAGCGGCATCATAGGAGCAGGAAAGCTTGACGTTTCGGGCCTAGACCCTTCATCAGAAATGGGGGAGGGGAAGAGGGTTCTGAAATAAATAGGGAGAGAGGGGGAGGCGGATAGAAGATGGATAGAGAAGACGATAGTTGGAGAGGAGGCAGACAAGTCGAAGAGGCGGGGATGGAGCCAGTAAAGGTGAGTGTAGGTGGAGGGGTAGGGAGGAGATAGGTCAGTCCAGGGAGGACGGACAGGTCAAGGGGGTGGGATGAGGTTAGTAGATAGGAGATGGGGGTGTAGCTTGAGGTGGGAGGAGGGGATAGGTGAGAGGAAGAACAGGTTAGGGAGGTGGGGACGAGCTGGGCTGGTTTTGGGATGCGGTTGGGGGAGGGGAGATTTTGAAGCTTGTGAAATCCACATTGATACCATTGGGCTGCAGGGTTCCCAGGCTGAATATGATTTGCTGTTCCTGCAGCCTTCGGGTGGCATCACTGTGGCATTGCAGGAGGCCCAGGATGGATATGTCGTCTGAGGAATGGGAGGGGGAGCTGAAATGGTTCGTGACTGGGAGGTGCAGTTGTTTGTTGCGAACTGAGTGCAGGTGTTCTTCAAAGCGATCCCCAAGCCTCCGCTTGGTTTCCCCGATGTAGAGGAAGCCACAACGGGTACAGCGGATGCAGTATACCACATTGGCAGATGTGCAGGTGAACATCTGCCTGATGTGGAAAGTCTTCTTGGGGCCTGGGATTGGGGTGAGGGAGGAGGTGTGGGGCAGGTGTAGCACTTCCTGCGCTTGCAGGGAAAAGTGCCGGGTGTGGTGGGGCTGGAGGGGAGTGTGGAGCGGACAAGGGAGTCGCGGAGGGAGTGGTCCCTCCGGAAAGCAGATAAGGGTGGGGAGGGAAAAATGTCTTTGGTGGTGGGGTTGGATTGCAGATGGCGGAAGTGTCGGAGGATGATGCGTTGGATCCGGAGGTTGGTGGGGTGGTACGTGAGGATGAGGGGAATTTTTTTTGGTTATTATTGTGGGGACGGGGTGTGAGGGATGAGTTGCGGGAAATGTGGGAGACACGATCGAGGGCGTTCTCGACCACTGCAGGTGGTAAGTTGCAGTCCCTGAAGAGCGAGGACATCTGAGATGTACGGGAGTGGAATGCCTCATCCTGGGAGCAGATGCGGCAGAGGTGAAGGAATTGGGAATAGGGGATGGCATTTTTGCAGGAAGGTGGGTGGGAGGAGGTGTATTCCAGGTAGCTGTGGGAATCAGTGGGCTTGAAATGGACATTGGTTTTTAGGTGGTTACCCGAGATGGAGACAGAGAGGTCCAGGAAGGAGAGAGAAGTGTTGGAATGGTCCGGGTGAACTTCAGGTTGGGGTGGAAGGTGTTGGTGAAGTGGATGAACTGTTCGAGCTCCTCGTGGGAGCACGAGGCGGCGCCGATACAGTCATCAATGTAACAGAGGAAGAGGTGGGGTTTAGGGCCAGTGTAGGTACGGAAGAGGGATTGTTCCACGTAACCTGCAAAGAGGCAGGCATAGCTTGGGCTCATGTGGGTACCGATGACCACCCCCTTTGTCTGTAGGAAATGGGAGGAATTCAAAGAGAAGTTGTTGAGGGTGAGGACGAGTTCGGCTAAGCAGATGAGGGTGTCAGTGGAGGGGGATTGGTTGGGCCTGTGGGACAGGAAGAAGCGGAGGGCCTTTAGGCCATCTGCATGGGGAATACAGGTGTATAGGGACCGAGGTCCATAGTAAAAATGAGGTGTTGGGGACCGGGGAATTGGAAGTTCTGGAGGAGGTGGAGGGCGTGGGTGGTGTCGCGGATATAGGTAGGGAGTTCCTGGACCAAGGGGGTGAAAATGGAGTTGAGGTAGGTGGAGATGAGTTCGGTGGAGCAGGAGCAGGCGGAGACAATGCGTCGACCAGGGCATTCAGGTTTGTGGATTTTGGGAAGTAGATAGAAGCGGGCGGTGCGGGGTTGGGGAACGATGAGGTTGGAGGCGGTGGGTGGGAGGTCACCTGAGGTAATGAGGTTGTGGATGGTTTGGGAGATGATGGTTTGGTGCTCAGGGGTGGGGTCATGATCCAGGGGGTGGTAGGAGGAGGTGTCGGAGAGTTGACGCCTGGCCTCAGCAATGTAGAGGTCAGTGCGCCATACTACGACTGCCCCTCCCTTGTCCGCGGGTTTTATGGTGAGGTTGGGATTTGAGCGGAGGGAGCGGAGGGCTGCACGTTCTGCAGGGGAGAGGTTGGAGTGTTTGAGAGGGGTAGAGAGGTTGAGGCGATTGATGTCTCAATGGCAGTTGGAGATGAAGAGGTCGAGGGAGGGTAGGAGGCCTTTTGCAACAAACAACTGCACCTCCCAGTCACGAACCATTTCAACTCCCCCCCCCCATTCCTCAGACGACATGTCCATCCTGGGCCTCCTGCAATGCCACAGTGATGCCACCCGAAGGCTGCAGGAACAGCAAATCATATTCAGCCTGGGAACCCTGAAGCCCAATGGCATCAATGTGGATTTCACAAGCTTCAAAATCTCCCCTCCCCCAACCGCATCCCAAAATCAGCCCAGCTCATCTCCACCTCCTTAACCTGTCCTTCCTCTCACCTATCCCCTCCTCCCACCTCAAGCCCCAACCCCATCTCCTATCTACTAACCTCATCCCACCCCCTTGACCTGTCCGTCCTCCCTGGACTGACCTATCTCCTCCCTACCCCCCCATCTACACTCACCTTTACTGGCTCCATCCCCACCTCTTCGACTTGTCTGCCTCCTCTCCACCTATCCTCTCCTCTATCCATCCTCTATCCGCCTCCCCCTCTCTCCCTATTTATTTCAGAACCCTCTTCCCCTCCCCCATTTCTGATGAAGGGTTTAGGCCCAAAACGTCAAGCTTTCCTGCTCCTATGATGCTGCTTGGCCTGCTGTGTTCATCCAGCCCCACACCTTGTTATCTCGGATTCTCCAGCATCTGCAGTACCTATTATCCCTGGACCTCAGGGAGTATCTACCTTCATGCTTTTCAAGACATCCAACATGTTCTCCCTCTTAGTATTGATATGTTTTGGAATATCAACATTCCTCTCCCTAACCTGACCATCATCCACGTTCTTCTCCTTTGTGAATACCGATGCAAGACACTCAATAACTACCTCATCCACTTCCTCTGGCTCCACGGATAAATTCCTTCCTTTGTTCTTGCGTGGACCAATCCCTTTCTTACCTACACTCTTGCACCTAATATATGTATAAAATGCCTTGGGTTTCTCCTTCATCTTACTCACCAAGGATATTTCATGGTCCCCTTTTGCATTCCCAATTACATGTTTAAGTTATTCCCTTTATATTCCTGAGGGGGCCTTGTCTGAGTTAAGTTCTGAAACCTTACATATGGTCATACATCACAGAAACAGACCCTTCGGTCCACCCAGTCCATGCCGAACACAATCCCAAACTAAACTAGCTTCACCTGCCTGATCCTAACGCATATCCTTCCAAACCTTTCCTATTCACATCCTTATCCAAATGTCCTTTAAACATTGTAATTGTGCCCACATCCACCACTTCCTCAGAAGGTACATTCCACGAGTGAACCACCCTCTATGTAAAATGTTTGCCCCCACGTTTTTTTTAAATCTCTCTCCGCTCACCTTATAAATGTGCCCTCTAGTCTTGAAATACATATGTTTCCTTTTTGTTTTTAACTAAACTTCCAATTTCTCTTGTCGTCCAGTGTTCCTGATTCTTGCCATCCTTATCTTTCAACCCCACAGCATATATGCTGGTCCTGAATTCTGATCAACTGACATTTCAAAGACTCCCACATGTCAGATGTGGATTTACCCTCAAACAGCTGACCACCAATCTAATTTCTCCAATTCCTGCCTAATTCTGTTGTAATTAACCTTCCCCCAGTTTAGCACTTTCACCCTAGGACCAGTCTTATTCTCATCCATAAAACTTATGGAATTATGATCACTGTTCCCAAAATGCTTCCCCACTGAAACTTCAATTACCTGGCTAGGGTCATTCCTCACCATAGCATGGCCCCTTCCCTAGGCGATGTTACACTCTGTCCCTGCCTGCATTTATATAGATTGTAGATAGTTAAGGTCCAAGAACAGAACACTGTGGCACCCCTCTAGTTACAGTTCACCATCCAGAGAGGGACACATTTATCCTGACCTTCTGCTTTCTGTTAGTCAGCCAACCTCTATCCAAGCCAACACTCTTAACCTTAACCTCCTGGGAACTATACTTCTGGATCAGTCTTTTATGTGGCACCTTGTCAAATGCCTTTTGGAAGTTTACATTATACCATGACCACCGGATCCCTATTATCCACCTTGCTGGTTACATACGAAAAGAACTTCAGCAAGTTTATCAAGCATGACTTTTACCCTTAATGAAACTGTGTTGACACTGGTGAATCGAGCTTCGTTTTACCAAGTGTTCTCTTATCTCCTCCTTTACGAATGATTCTCGCAACTTCCCCACTCCAGGGGTGAAACTAATTGGTCTATAGTTTCCCACTGTTTACCTATTTCCTTTTTGAATAAGGATATCACTTTAGCATGATTCCAATTCACTGGTGCCTTTCCAGAATCCAGGGAACTTTGGAATATCATAATTAAAGCATCCACTACCTCTGCTGCCGCCTCTTTTAATACCCTAGGGTGTTGACGATCAGGTCCTGGGCTAGTCAGTTATCAGTGCTGTTAGTTTGCTGTTAGTTATCAGTATAGCTTAAAAATGAGAAACAAACTAGCAAACAAACATTGAAAGCATGTTAACTCCTTTCACCCACACACTAAACACATCACATCAACCTGTTAGACACAAGATCAAACACAAAGGCTAATTTTTGTTTGTCCCAAAGTACTTTTTTAAGTTAAATCTCAAAGTGATCAAATAAAAACAAAATATTGCTGAGATCTGAAATGAAATAAGTAAGTGCTGGAAACACTCAGCAGGATTTTTACGCATCTTTGGAGAAAGAAATGAAGTCAGTGCTTTAATTCTGGTATTATTCTTCCTCAGACTTCTTCCTTTGCACGTTTTAGAGTGAGGCAGGTTGTAGTGGGCAAGGAGGGCACAGAAATTGACACAGCCAACATCACATGCACTGTTTTCAATGAAAAGTTCAAGTGCAGCTAAGAGGTCAGAGGGAGGGGACAAGCTGGAGGGAGAGTATTGGAGATGGAAGGAAGGGTTAGTTGAGTAAACAGAAGATTCCTCTCCAAAGAAATGAGCTCTGAAGAACAGCCATTATCAAAGTGTCTCTCTTTCACAGATGCTGCCACATCTGCTGAGTTTATTATCTTAAACGCGTCCTCTGGTTACTGACCCAGCTACCAAAGGACACATTTTGTGCCTATCTGGTCTTTTAAAACCCCTCATAACACAGAATATCTTTTGAAATATTTCCACGTTTCTTTAATCTAGCCATATTAACATCCTTATTTCTAAAACCATTGTGGTAAATCTCCTCTACATCCATTTCAGCCTGATTAACGACAGTCAATGTTATTTTCAGTGTCTTACTCAATTTTACCACTTTTGCTTTAAAACCACAGGAGTGAATTATGCCAAAAAATTTAGTAGCAATTTTTCAAACTGCCCTTGGAAAAGGTCCTTTAACAGCACATTCCAAACTTGCGGCTTCTGCCATCTCGAAGGGGAAGGCATCAGTTGCGTGGGAACATAGATAGTTGCAAGTTTCCCACCAGGTCGCATACCACCTTACATCGCCATTCCTTCACTGTCACTGGGTCAAAATTACAGAACTCCCTTCCTAACAGCACTGTGTGCAACCCTACACCAAATGAACTGGAGCTGTTCAAGCAGGTGGCTCACCACCACCTTCTCAATGGGATCATAATGATCTAACAAAATAAGTTCCCCTGTCTGCTATCCCATAATACTTTTTGCTAACAAAACTCAGTTACCAATTGTTCAGGCAGAACTATAATTTGTTGTCGGGAGTTCCAAATACTTCCTAATTTAAAAATATACATCTCAAAGTTTTAGATTATGCCCCCAACTCCGAAATTCAGCTACCGGCGAAAGTAGATGCTATCGAACCCGTTTCTGTTACATAAAAACCAAAAGAACTGCGGATGCTGTAAATCAGCAACGAAAACAAAGCTGCTGGAAAAGCTCAGCAGGTCCGGCAGCATCTGTGGAGGAGAAAACAGAGTTAACGTTTCGGGTCAGGCGACCCTTCCTCAGTTCTGTTTTCTCCTCCACAGATGCTGCCAGACCTGCCGAGCTTTTCCAGCAACTTTGTTTTCGTTCCAGCGTCCGTTACATGCCATTTTTATTTTTTAACTTATCAAATTTCTCTGCCATCTCTTTTAGTGTGACGTTGGCAGCATTTACCTCTTTAGTGAAGACAAATGCAAAATACTCATTTTAAAAATTCTCATCCTTGTTTTCAATTCCCTCTATGGACACTCCTCTGCCAATTTCATATTAAACCCGCTCTCACACCAAGATCTCAGCATTCCTCTAACCCTGGCCTCTTGCAGATTCAGTTTTCAATTTGTACAATTGGTATCCACTCCTTTGTCCTAAATTGTGTAATTTGATCCCTATCTATTTCAGAATGTTCTTAAAACCTACCTTCCTGTATTTGGTCACCTGTCTTACCAGCTTACATAGCTTGAGTGAGGGCGATCAGTTGGTTATCAGCGAAATTATTCAAATTTCTAGAACAGAAATGTATCCTTCATGGATTTAAAACAATAGGGTAATTTCTTCGGTACATGGTAAGGAAACGCCAGCATATAATGGAAATTATATTGGAATCACAAACCAATGAGAATTTTTCATGCACTTAATTTATTCCATTTGTTTATTTCAACTGATACGCTGTCATCAGAGCTCCCTCAAAGCAAGGAGGATGCTTGTCATGCCGTACAGCACTTGTCGAAGGTTCATGTTGTGGAATGTAAAACACAGTTCTGTCGAACCAGGGTTCTCTCCCACTCCTGCTCCCTTTCATTGGTATATTGGACTGATGTGTAGATTAGTAATTAACTGCATGGTCACTATGAATGCACCTTCTCTGGGGATTGAATACACAGAGGCAAAGATGTTACCCAGTGACCTCATTAACAAGGGCAAGCAGGGTCACTGCAACGTTGTCATATAAGCTTCTGTTAAAATAGATTTACAATACCCCGCGAGGACGTGGAAAGAAGTCCCACTAGACATTTGCTAGTATAATTGCATTAAGCTTGTTCGTTAAGCATTAAATGTATTAGCAATAGGATGTGCAAGCCTAAAACAAATGTTTGTTATTTGCCAACAGAGAGGGAATTGGCGGAATTGGACTCTTTTGAGGAACATGGTAAGTATTGGTTTGAAATAGAAGATGCTGAAGATATTTAACTGTTGTTTTTAAATATGATACGGTGGCATCAATGCTTAAATTAGTGTCATCATCTAATAGTTATCATGATAATCTGAACATTTTATTTATTTCATTCATGGGATGTGGGAATCGCTTGAGCATCAGCCACTTACAGATTTACAAAATTGTTTTTTTTATTCATTGGATGTGGACATAGCTGTCTAGGCCATCCTTTATTGCCCAGAGGGCAGTTCAGAGTCAACCCCATTGCTGTGAGTCTGGAGTCACATGTAGGCCAAACCAGGTAAGGATGGCAGTTTCCTTCTCTAAAGGACTTTAGTGAACCAGATGGGTTTTTCCCCAACAATTGATTCACAGTGATCATCAGACTTGTAATTCCAGATACTTATTGAATTTGAATTCCACCATCTGTTGTGGTGGGATTTGAACCTGGGTCCCCTGAATGTTATCTGGGTCTCTGGATTAACAGTCCAGTGATAATACCACTAGGCCATCGCCTCACCTGTTATGGTGCAGAAGGAGATCATTTGTCCCATCATGTCTGCACCAGATCAGAGACTTTGACTTATAATCTCGCTCAGCCACTTAGATGAGGGAACTGAACATAATGTATCCAGGGATAATAGGTACTGCAGATGCTGGAGAATCCGAGATAACAAGGTGTTATGTTTTCTGATGAAGGGTCTAGGCCCGAAACGTCAAGCTTTCCTGCTCCTATGATGCTGCTTGGCCTGCTGTGTTCATTCAGCCCCACACCTTGTTATCTTGGATTCTCCGGCATCTGCAGTACCTTTTATCTCTGATATTAAAGAAGGCATTTGGTACACTTGCCTTTATTGGTCAGTGCACTGAGTACAGGAGTTGGGAGGTTATGTTGCGGCTGTACACTACAATACTATATACAATATCCTTTTGTAGGAGTACGATGAAAAACTTTGACAAGATCTGCCTTCTTATGGTGACGTTTTAGGTACAAATACCTAGATACAATTGTTAGATACAGCAGAGGCTTCTTCCCCACGCAGCTCTAGGCAACTCCACTCTCCAGCAGGGTGGGGGCGTTGGGGGGACAGAAAGGGAAAACCACAAGAGGAAAGGGAAAAAAAGAGGGAAGAAAGATAAAGGGACTGGCGAGCAGAGGAGCTACAAGGTTCTTCTCCAGCTCTGCCGCCACTTTATTTCCAAGACATTGGTTCGGCCACTTTTGGAATACTGTCTGCAATTCTGGTCTCCTGGCTATGGGAAGGTTGTTATAGAACTTTAAAGGGTTCAGAAAAGATTTTCAAGGATGCTGCTAGTGCTGAAGGATTTGAGCTATAGGGAGAGGCTGAATAAACTGGGCTATTTTCCCTGGAGTGTCGGAGACCGTGAGGTGACTTTATAGAGGTTTATAAAATCATGAGGGGCATGGGCAGGGCACTCCCTGGGGTAGGGGAGTCCAAAACCAGAGGGCGTAGGTTTAAGGTGAGAGGGGAAAGAGTTAAAATGGACCTGAGGGGCAACTTCTTCACACAGAGGCTGGTGTGCGTATGGAATGAGCTGCCAGAGGAAGTGGCGGAGGTTGATACAACTACATTTAAAAAGACATCTGGATGGGTGTGTGAGAAGGAAGAGTTTAGAGGGATGTGGGCCAAATGCTGGCAAATGGGACTAGATTAATTTAGGAAATCTGGTCAGCATGGACGAGTTGGGTCAAAGAGTCTGTTTCCATTCTGTACATCCCAATGACTCAATGACTCTAAGATAAGCTGTAAAGTGGATGCAACCAGGCTGCGAGGGGATTCAGCACTCAGACAGCACCTAGACCACATGGATTTGAAGCATTCCAAAAATAAGCTCATTGCTGTCTTCTCAAGGGCAATTATGAATGTATCTCATTTCTCACAAATGTGACGAGGTCTTCACCAGAAGTGATGTACATTTATACCAAGAGCCTTCATTCTGCAGAAAAAATATTTTCAGACTTTGCAACTTTTTGAATTACCCAGGGGCTTGGGAAGTGAAAGCTCCCCACTGATTTGCCTCAGCTAATCAGAGTCGGCTTGCCAACCAATCAGTACTCTTCTCTGCAGTTATTGTTTATATTTTGGATTTCCTGAATTTGCCCTGATGACTGCAGGACAATACACTTCAGCATCATGATTTTTCAGCTTAATTAATAAATGTCATCAAAGCTATTACAAAATGTCAAATCTCAAAGCTGGCCTCCTTTTTAATATCACTTTAAAGTAAAAAATTAATTGAAATTAAAAGACAGAGTCATAGAGTCATCCAGATGTACAGCACAGAAACAGGCCTTTCGGTCCAACTCGTCCATGCTGACCAGGTTTCCTAAATTAATCTAGTCCCACTTGCCAACCTTTGGCCCATATCCCTGTATCCCCTTCCTATTCATATACCCATCCAGATGCTTTTTCAATGTTGAAATAATTGTACCAGCCTCCACCACCTCCTCTGACACCTCGTTCCATGCACTCATCACCTTGTGCATGAAAATGTTACCCCTTAGGTCCCTTTTAAATCTTTCCCCTCTCACCTTAAACTTGTGCCCTCTAGTTTTGGACTCCCCTATCCTGGGGAAAATACCTTGGCTATTTACGCTATCCATGCCTCTCATGATTTTATAAACTTCTATAAAGTCACCCCTCAGACTCCGATGCCCCAGGGAAAATAGCCCCAGCCTATTCAGCCTCTCCCTATAGCTCAAACCCTCAAAGCCTGGCAACTTCTTCGTGGATCTTCTCTGAACACTTTGAAGTTTCACAACATCTTTTGTATAGCAGGGAGATCAGAATTGAATGCAGTATTCCAATAGCGGCCTAGCCAGTGCCCTGTACAGTGCAACATGACCTCCCAACTCCTATACTTAATGCACTGACCAATAAAGGCGAGCATACTAAACACATTCTTCACTATCCTGTTTACCTGCAACTCCACTTTCAAGGAATTATGAACCTGCACCCCAATATCTCTTTGTTTGGCAACACTTCCCAGGACCTTACCATCATGAAAGGTCATAAGTGTTTACAACTACACTTTAGTCCAACTACATATCACATTTTGAAGAATGCAATAAGATTTGAAAACCATACACAAATTTCCATGCACCAACTTTATTCCATTCACTGGATCAATTGATTCACACAGGTAGTATCCCAACTTCCAGAGATGGACTGACATTAAGCAAAAATCATAGCTCACAGCAATCAAGTACAAATCAACCCAAAAGACAACTGTTAGTCTAATATCATTGGACTTGTGCTTTGAATATGTGGATCAACAATAAGATGTTTGGAACAGCAATGGTGCAATTAAATTTGTCTGTTTATTTGTCAACAGAGAGGCAGCTGGCAGAAGAGGAGGAATTTGAAGGTGGTAAGTAATGGATTCAAATAAGAATTGGTGCAAGAAGCATTTACATTGTGAAAATAAAACTTAGTCTAAGCAAGAGATAGTAGGAACTGCAGATGCTGGAGAATCTGAGATAACAAGGTGTAGAGCTGGATGAACGCAGCAGGCCAAGCAGCATCAGAGGAGCAGGAAGGCTGACGTTTTGGGCCTAGACCCTTCTTCTGAATTAATTTTGAAATGTTTTCTCAAACGCTGTTTCAAAAGAAGAAATAGGTTTCACCCTGAACTTGGCGAGAAGGTTTTCTGAGGAAAATCAGCCAGCACCTTGCTCTTACCCTCTTGAAATGTCTCCTTCACTGTTCTTGATACTGCATTCCACACTGTTTGTTGTCTGAGAAAAATTTTTCTTACGCCATCCTTGCTTCTTCTGCACATCAGTTTAAATCTATACCCTCTCGTCCTTTTTTCTATTTACAAGCAGGAACAGCTTCTCTATTTTTACTTACTTTGAAAGCCTCTAGCAAGCCTCCTCTTGGTTTTCACCTCTCCAAGGAGAACAGTCCCAATTTCTTCAATCTATCCTCCTATCTGAAGGTTCTTATTCCTGGAACCATTGCAAGGTTTAAAGATTTCTACTTGAAATTTCTGTGATGGGTTGTCTCTGGGTCTGTTCTTGGGCTTTAGCTTGAAATGGAAGCTCAGCTTTGAACAAACTGATGGTCCTTATGACAACACAAGCAGGATGCCCTTCAAGACACATTGATGCACTAAAGATGTAGTCTAATATGTGCCAGTGTTTAGAGTGGGGATGCATAGGTGTAGTCTTGAAGCAATCATGTTGGTGAAAAAATATGTTAGTTATGAACGAAAACAGAAGTTGCTGGAAAAGCTCAGTCGGTCTGGCAGCATCTGTTTCACTGGACCCGAAATGTTAACTGTGATATTTTTCTTCACAGATGCTGCCAGAACTGCTGAGCTTTTCCAGCAACTTCTGTTTTTGTTCCTGATTTACAGCATCTGTAGCTCTTTCGGTTTTTATTTAGTTATAAACAGTTGCCTTGCTGTACAAAGTTCCAACAGGAGACACTGGTTTTCATTGAAATCCCAAATTCATGGTTTTTTCAGCACTCTCTTCAGTGCATGGTTTTGTGGTCAACTCAGACACTGAAATCGCCAAAGATAATTTTATCCTTGGGAGGGGCATTCAGGATTAGTTCCTGAAGATCCATGCAGAAAGTACTTTTGTCAGCTCTCTGTAATTCATTAGTGGGATGAGGGCATCGCTGACTAGGCAGCATTTATTGCCCATCCCTAATTGCCCAGAGGGCAGTTCAGAGTCAACCACATTACTGTGGGTCTGGAGTCACATGTAGGCCAGACCAGGTAGGGATGGCAGTTTCCTTCCCTAAAGGGCATTAGGGAACCAGATGGGTTTTTCCAACGATCAACAATGGATTCATAGACATCATTAGATTCTTAATTCAGTTTTTATTTTAATTCAAATGCCACCACCTACCATGGCGAGATTCAAACTTGGGTCCATGGATCTTTATTTGAGTGTCTGGATTAACAGGCCATCGCTTCCCCTGTATAGCTATAAGCTGGGCTAGTCTTCAGGGCGACAGCACAAATATATGTCATGGAGGGGAAAGCACAGGTCCCTGATGCATTTGGAATGATCAACTGGCAGGCTTGAAAACTTTAGTGGCAAGAGTTTTCCTCACCGTGAAGTTGACACCAAAGAACAAGCTTCACCGTGAGTCCTTCCTGATCGATATCAGGGAGGACTGGGTGGCACGATGGCTCAGTGGTTAGCACTGCTGCCTCACAGCACCAGGGACCCAGGGTCAATTCTATTGTAGGAGCAAAGACTCAGGAGGCAGGCAGGTGGAAGATGTTTATTCAAGCAGAAACCCATTTATGCAGGGAGGGGGCCAAAGAATCTTCCCCAAATCTGGCTTCGGAGGATAGATCAATGACACACCTTCTACTTTTACAAAGAAATACAGCATTTTTATACATTTTGTGTTGCAGTAATCAAATGCAACATAGTCACTCTCCTTCCCCCTAATTCAAACACCCATTCCTGTGTCTCACCTGATCAGTGATGGCCACTTCCACGGACAGCCCGAGGTTCCCATGATCTTATAGTATTAGCTAGATGTTGTAATTTCTAGGCCTTGGGATCTTACTGTGCATCCTATTCATCCGCATTCCAAAGTTTAAAGGCTATACTACTTCGGGTCTTTCTCAAGCTTGGTTATCTGTAAGGACAGCTCAAAATCTATTACCCTTTGTCTTTTGGCGCCGTCTTTAATCACATTCAGTTACTCCTTTTATTTTCCAACTGTGCCAATTACGTAATGTAAAAATAAAATGTCAGTTAGTTTTAACTAATTGCTATAAGGTTAACTTCTGTTATAAAGTTAATTATAGGTGTAACTTTACATAACTACATCTACTGTCAACATTTTGTAATTCATGGGTTGTGATCAATCTATCCTGCTCAGGGCATAAGAGAAGGCATCTCCTGAGGCTAGTTAACGTTTACATCTAAGCTTAAATGTTTTTTAAGGCTTGTATTATATCCCTGTTATGTATTGAAACCAACTTCTATGATTAAAGCATTTCTAGCTAGAAACTTTAATATTGCTGGAAACTTCAAAGAGGCAACTATTCACTACAAAATAATTTTAGCTGTTATCCTTGCAGCTACTTAAGGATCTAATCTAGCCCCTGATGTTATTCATTTACTGTGACAATCATCCTTCCATTAATAATGCAGGAATTGGTCATTTATCTGTCCTAAGGCATCCTTTTATCAGAACTGTCTCGGATGGGAGCATACAGTGTTCATTTACTGACCTCCGAGCAGTTCTGTTCAAAGGTACCATTGTATTTCACTGTGTGAGCGGGCTGCTTAGTTTTGCTTAGCAAGCATGGACTGCTTAGTGTGTTCAGGTACAAGTCACTTTACATAGCCAGGTGCAGGTCACCCCTACAAGTCATCCTCCAGCGAATGTCTGTGTGGAGTTTGTACATTCTGTCTGTGTAGGTTTCTTTGGGACATCCCAGTTTCCTCCCACAGACCAAAGATGTGCAGCCTAGGTGGCTTAGCCATGCTAATTTGCCCTGTAGTGTCCAGGAATGTGCAGGCTAGGTGGATTAGCCATGGGAAATACAAGGATAGGGTGGGGGGATGGGTCTGGGTGGGATCCTCTTCAGGGGTGGGTGTTGACTTGATGGGCCGAATGACCTGCTTCCACACTGTAGGGATTCCATGAATATAGGGTGTAGCCTGCAATGCGTTGTCAGATTACCTTGCTGCATAAAGCAAACCTCATTCAGGACGACAAAATTGATGCCTGGTATGTCTAACTTATGAATCACTAAAGCTAATTTTTCCCTGTTTATCCCAAGAACTCTGAGACCAATTGTAGCGGTCTCAACCTCCCTTGAGAGTTGACCTGGCCTAGGCATTATTGCTGGTAGTTCCTCAATTGAAGGGTGATGCCTGCTCAGAATCACACATTTCTTCCGTAGGCCTCCATGTGATTGAACGGATCATTTAATGACCCATAAATGTTTGGGAACATGGGGCAAGATGTCCCACATCATTAGGATGTTATTATTCATAGCATAGTGCAGCTGGTTGGATAAGGTCTGGCTGTCATCAAAAATTAGTAACAAAATCCTCTCGGTCATTAATGTCAATGCTGGCACACTTCGAAGATGGCATCAGAGTGTCCAAGAGGTCTTTATTTTCTCCACTCTGAAACATTGGCCTTTGGACAGGGGTAAAACAGGGCCTGGCAGAGAAGACATTTTCAGCCATCCAGACACAGTCCATCATGGTTAATTTTGCAGGAGCTCCTCTGAATACTTGTGGAGTGGGCTTCAAAAAGAACATTAATGTTTGTTCAGTACCATCTGTTCAGACACATGTATGCAGCAGGTGGGACTTGAATCCAGAACTTCTGGCCCAGAGGTAAGGATTGCTCAAGCTCCAAAATACAAAGATTAATCTCATCAAACAAAAGGAAGGTGGCACAGTGGCTCAATGGTTAGCACTGCTGCCTCACAGTGCCAGGGACCCAGATTCAATTCCACTCTCAGGCGACTGTCTGTGTGGATTTTGCACATTCTCCCTGTGTCTGTGTGGGTTTCCTCCCGCAGGCTAGGTTGGATTGGCCATGCTAAAGTACCCAGGGAGGTGTAGATTAGGTGAGTTATAGGGGGATGGGTCTGGGTGGGATGATCCGAGGGTCAGTGTGGACTTGTTGGGCTAAAGGGCCTGCTTCCATACTGTCGGGGTTCTATGATTCAAAGATTGTAGATTCTGGAAATCTGAAACAACCACAGAGAAGGCTGGGGAAAAAGCTCATCAGGACTGATAGCATCTGTGGAGAGAGAAAAAGAGTTAATGCTTCAAGTTTGGCATGATGTTTCTTCAGAACTGAAAGGTGTTGGAATATTTTTTTTAAAAATTTTGACAGAGGTGGAGCAGGAGCACGGAGTTGATGATATCGAGGCAAAAGGCACAGGAATATCAATAGTGGTGAAGTAAGAGTCGAGGTGCAAAATGGATGTAAGTTAAAGTGTTAAAGGGAGAGAATATCTCCTTCAGCTGACTATACTTTGTGCATGAAATAATTGCACAGAGAGTGGTATGCTATCACAAAGTCCCCATTTATGTACATGTGCACAGTACATAGGCTCTGACCAGCCAGCTCCAAGCCAGTCCCTAGAATGACAAGACTCTCTGAATCTCCTGTTTATATCTCTCAGCCAGGGCTCACTGGTCCAGGCTAACAACCCCAATCAAGGGTCTCATAGTCAATGGATCCACCTGGCCCTCATTCCAATCACTACAGTGCACCTTTGGTTACTCAGGTCATAGGAATTCTCACATTGCACAGGATATGCTTTCGATGAGACTAATATTCAGACATGCCTGTATTATCGCAACTCCTGACTAAAAAATAACAGAAATTAAGTGAAAAGTTTTTTAAAAAGTACAATTGTTAATCAATTATACCTTTGTGCTGAGCCACTTTAGTTTCTTACTAACCTCCAGGCCCTGCACTTTGACTTGTCCAGTTGCTCTGCAGTTCCAACCTGAACCCTTTCATGTCTACAGTCTTTACCTCTGGGCTCTGCAAAGCTGAAACTGATCTTCTTTGCTATTTTTAATAGAAAGGGTGAGAGCTGAACTGCAGAAGACTAGAGAAAGAAATGGACAGAAATAAAACCAGATTTGAAAAGTATTTTAAATGTATTGATTTAAAGCTATGGTCAGTGAGGGGCTAGTGGCATTATCACTCGACTAGTAATTCAGAAATATAGGTAATATTCTGCAGACCTGGGTTCAAATCCGGCTGAGGCAGATAGTGGAATTTTAATTCAATTTTTTTTAAAATGTCTAGAATTAAGAGTCTAATGATGGCCATAAAAGAGCTTATGAATATCTGACACACCCATCTGGTTCACTCATGTCCCTTAGGGAAGGAAACTGCCATCCTTACCTGGTCTGGCGTACATGTGACTCCAGACCCATAGCAATGTGGTTGCCTCTAAACTGCCCTCTGGACAATTAGGGATGGGCAATAAATGCTGCCTGGTCAGAGATGCCCTCATCCCTGTGAATGAATGAAAAGTAAGTAATGCTAGTCTAAACAGATCTGTTTCATAAAAATCGGACTTAAAGCAAAAGGAAATATGATTTCAGTATTGCAACTTTCTATTCCAGAGTGGGGAGACAACGATCCCTCTGACTGAAGACCACAAACATAACCTGCCATACAGCTGGTTCTGTATTGTCAATCCTATTCAAACATTTGGATTTTGATAAATGAGTCTCAGTGTAGCCCAAAGCAGCATCAATGCACACATTCTGAACATGTAAGCCCTGCCAGGTTTTACATGGGTACATCAGTTGAGATATTAGGGGGTGCTCCTGCTCACATCCTCAACTTTACATCAGAACGGATGAAGGGTGAACTTCTGAGGCGCCATTTATTACATCAATTTTATTATGCTTGTTTCCATTGGAAACAGTGTCAGGTTCTGCCCAAGCTTATGGTTCCTCTCAATCAATACAGTATGGAGCTGAAGGAATACAGCAGGTCAGGCAGCATCAGAACAACAGGCGAGTCAATGTTTCAGGTCAGGACCCTTCATCAGGATTGAGTCCTGATTGGGTCCAATGAAGGGTCCCGACCCAAAATGTTGACTTTCCGGCTCCTCTGGAGCTGCCTGATCTGCTGTGTTCCTCCAGCTCCACATTGTATTGACTCTGACTCCAGTATCTGCAGTCCTTGCTATCTCCTTCTGGTTCCTCTGTTGCTTGTATATAATTTCCATTGCTAAAAGAAATAAAATCTAAGAAATTGTCTTCATAGGTGAAGCCCAGGAATTACTAGAGATTGTTGCTGACGGAGATGAATTGGAATGCTTACCAATTGGCAAATTTAGAACCATCCTGAAAATAAATCCTTCAGTTAATAATGACTTCTTCTGGTTTTGATTTAATAATGTACTTGGTCCTTTCAGTATTTAAACAAATTTATATGCGTCAGAATACTTACATGATCATACTCTCTGTTTGCAGATGATGGTGTTTGTGAAGCAGGTATGTCATAGAATTGGAAAAATCAATGAAATTATTTGCAGTTTTGTTTCCAACTATATATTGGTCTTATCACAACACAGAACATTTTCCAGTCCAAAACATTGTAGGCTCGACTCGTAACTGATCAGACACAAGATATTATGAATGAAACTTAACTTTCCTGGCAACACCTGAGATTGAACTATATCTTTTATTACTACCTCGAATAATTTGATTTCAAATTTTAGATGCACATAAGTCTGAATTTTTATTTCTGGATCTGGAACACAGAGTGGCGACAATTCCTGGTTCCACAAACTCAACCCAGAGAAACTTTGTTGACTGCTCCAATGAGCTTAACAGTTCCACTGGGTTTAGGCATTTTTACAAGATTCATGTCCACTTCTAACTTTTAATCCCAAGAGGTCTTACCTCTCCCAAGGTCTTACCTCTTCTAATGGGCACTTGATCTGACCTAAAGTTGTTCCAGAATGATATCCAGAAGGGTACCTTATCTTTACCTTTCTAATCCACCACCTTCAGGCCTCCCATCAAAAGACAGGTTTTGGATATCCTACCAGCAAAAATACAGTCCATTTGAAGCAGTTGCATTTTAACAGGTGTGGCTGCTTCATGCAAGTTAGAATCTGTCCCCATTAACCATGTTCAGGATTTCTGGATGTGGGGCCTCTGGAGTGATCTTTGTCAAAATGGAGTGGCTCGATATCTTAATAAAAACCCAGGCCACTGGAAGAAAATACAAAAATTGACTATCTGCATCAGTGCAACTGTCCATTAGGGCAAAGCAACTCATTTACAGATAATTCATATTCAGCAAACCAGATCTGCCCTGAGGGAACAGTGCCCACAAACAGTTGTAGGTGCTAACTGTGATTTTTCAAGTTTATGCTGTTTCACTTTTGATCAGGATATAATCGATTCAACTCAATGCATGTTGATCAAATATCGCTTTTACTTCTTTCGCCGAGTAAATGTTAGGAAATGAGTTTCAGGATATTTCAATTCTGTTTCTGATTGGACCCTGAGCAAAAAAAAAAACTGTAGAAAAAGGCCAATGAATATTTGGTGTGAGAAATGATAATTAGAGTAAAGAATGAATCTCCAAAATAATGTCAAAATTGCTGAAGTACTCAGCAGAACCCTGATGGATTGCAATGGATGAGAAACATTTCACTAGCCTAGAGTTTATAGTTAGCAGTGTTATAACTGCCATTGACTACAAGGATCATTGGCCTTTGCCCTTTCGGGCTCTTTTGGGACCTAGAGTTCCATTTGCAACAAAGATACTTCAGCAAACCATCCAGACACAAGACTGGCAAACAGAAGCAGTGATGAGGCATGCTTCCTTCTTACGGCATGAGCTGATGTACTCAGGTAAGTGTTTAAAGGCCACATAGATTGTCAGTGGGTTACTGAGTGAGTTAGTGGGACAGTGGGTGAGTGGGAGAGTGGATGAGTGAATAGGTCCGTGATTGAGTGGATAAGTTGACACATGGGTGTGAGGGTAGTGGGAAAATTGGTGTAATTGGGGGTATGTGGTCAGGGGTATAGTCAAAGGGTGAAGTAAGATTTGAGATTGCGCATTGGCAAGAGGTCAGAGGTGTCCTGGTACACAAATCGAAAAGCATTAGTATTAGTTCGTAGAAACAGCAAATGATTTACAAGGCAAGTGGAATATTGTCAGTTATTGTACTGAAAATGGAATATAAAAGCAGGCTATTTAATGGCAAATGAATAATTGGCAAGGCTGCATTTGCAGTATCACCACAGTTATGATCTGAAAAAAAATTAATTGATTTAAGATATAAAAATAAGGATAACAAGAATTTATTTTCTCTCAGAGGCTCATTAGAGCGTGGAATGCTTTTTCCCAGAAAACAAGGAAAGCTTGAGCTTTAAATGTATTCAAGGCTGAGTTGAATAGATTTTGGGTACAAACAGAAAAGTACAGTTGAGACCACAAATAAATCAGCCAAGAACTTATTGAACAGTTGGCCAAGTGCTAAGGGCCAAATGGTCTAGTCCTGCAATGTTATAGAGTCACACAGCATGGAAGCAGATACTTCGGCCCAACTCATCTGTGCTGACCAGGTTTCCTCAACTGTATTAATCACACTCGTCTGCATTTGGCCCATATCCCTCCAAACCTTCCTATCCATGTACCTGTCCAAATGTATTTTAAATGTTGTAATCTTACTTGCCTCTGGCAGATTGTTCCAAATACGCACAATCCTGTGTGAAAAAGTTGCCTCTCAGGTCCCTGTTAAATCTCTCCCCCTCACGTTAAATCTATGCACTCCAATTTCAGACTGCCTTACCGTGGGGAAAAGATCTTGGCTGTTCACCTTATCTATGCCCCCTACGATTTTATAAACCTCTGTCAGATCACCTCTCAACCTCTTACGCTCCAGGGAAAAAGTCCCAGCCTATCCAGTCTCTGCTTATAACTCAAAATCTCCAGTCTGCTGGTGAAATCCTTGTAAATCTTTTTTTGCACACTTTCCAGCTGAATAACTTCCTCCCTATGACAAGGCAACCAGAATTGTATACAATATTCCAAATGTGGCCTTACCAACTTCTTGTACAGCCATAACATGACATCCCAACTTCTGTACTCAATGCTCTGACTGATGAAGGCAAGCCTGCCAAACATTTTCGTCACAAACCTGTCTACCTCTGATGCTGCTTTCAAGGAACTATGTACCTGCACCCCTAGGTCTCTCTGTTCGACAACACTTCCCAGGGCCCTACTATTAACTATAAAAGTCCTGCCCTAGTTTGTCTTACCAAACTGCAACGTCTTGCATTTTTCAAAATTAAACTCCTATCCTGCCGTTCCTCAGCCAAGTTGGTCAAAATCCTGTTGTACTCTTAGATAACCTTCTTAACTGTACATTATGCCACCGATTTTGGCATCATCAGCAAAATTAGAAACCATGCCTCCTACATTCTCATCCAAATCATTTTATATAAATTATGAACAACAGTGGACCCAGCACCAATTCTTGTGGCACAAGGGTAGTCACAGGCCTCAAGTCTGAACAAAAACCCTCTACCACCACCCTCTGTCTCCTACCATCAAGCCAAATTTGTATCCAGTTGGTGAGCTATCCCTAGATCCTATGTGATCAAACGTTACTAACCAGTCGACCATATGGAACTTTCTCAAAGGCCTTGCTAAAGTCTATGTAGACAACGCTCTACCTTAATCTATCTTCTTTTGTCACTTCTTCAAAAAACTTAGTCAAGTTAGTGAGACACGATTTCCCACGCACAAAGCCATGCTGACTATTCCTAACCAGTCCTTGCCTTTCCGAATTCATATGGATCCTGTCTCTCAGAATCCTCTCCAACAACTGACCACTGATGTCAGGCTGACCAGTCCATAGTTCCCTGGCTTTTCCTTGCAGCCTTTCTTAAATAATGGCACAATATTAGCCACCTTTCAATCTTCCGATACCTCACCTGTAGCTGTCAATGATACAAATATCTCTGCCAGGGTCCCCACAATTTCTTCCCTATGTTCCCACGATGCCCTGGGTTAGACTTGATCAGGTCCCAGGATTTATCTATCTTTATGCATTTTAAGAACTCCAGCACCTCCTCTTCTGTAATGCGGACTCTTTTCAATAAATCATTTTCTTGGGTTCACTAGCTTCCATGTCTTTCTCCATAGTAAATATTGATGCAAAATAGTGGTTTAGCATCTCACCCATCTCCTGTGGCTCCACACACGAATGGCCTTGTTGATCTTTAAGAGGCCCTCTTCTTGCCCCGATTACTCTTTTACCTTTAATATACTTGTAGAATCTCTTTGGATTCTCCTTAACCCTATCCGCCAAAGCTATTTCATGTCCACTTTTTGGCCTTCTTGATTTCCTTCTTAAGTATACTCCTACACGCCCTATGCTCCTCAAGGGATTCACTTGATTCCCACTGTCTATACTTGACATATGCCTCCTTTTTCTTGACCAGAGTCTCAATATTATGGGGAGGTAGTGGCCTAGTGGTATTGATGCTGGACTGTTAATCCAGTGACGCAGGTACTGTTCTGGGGCCCTGGGTCTGATTCCCAGCACAGCAGCTGGTAGAATTTGAATTCAATAAATATCTGGAATTAAAAGTCTAATGACGACCATGAATCCATTGACGATTGTTGGGAAAATCCATCTGATTCACTAATGTCCTTTAGGGAAGGAAACTGCCGTCCTTACCTGTTCTGGCCTACATGTGACTCCAGACTCACAGCAATGTGGTACACTCAAAACTGCCCTTTAGGCAGTTAGGGATGGACAATAAATGCTGCCTGGCCAGCGACGCCCTCATCTTGTGAATGAGGAAAGTAAAAAAAACATTAATCATCCAGTATTCCCCACTCCTGCCAGCCTTGTCCTTCTCACTAACAGGAACATGCTGGCCTGAACTCACCTTAGCTCACTTTTGAAAGCCTCCCATTTGCCTGACGTCCCTTTACCTATTAACTGCCTGCCACAATCAACTTTTGAAAGCTCCCCTCTAATGCCATCAAAATTGGCCTTGCCCCAGTTTTGATCTTTAGCTTGTGATCAAGGCCAATCCTCTTCCAAAGCTATTTTAACACTCAAAGAATTATGATCACTGATCCCAAGTGCTCCCTGGCTAACATTTCAGACACTTGCCCTGCCTTATTTCCCAAGAGTAGGTAAAGTTTTGCTTCTTCTCCGGTAGGCCATCTACATATTGATTGAGGAATTTTTCTTTACATACTTTACAAATTCCGCCTTATCCAATCTCTTAACATTATGGTAGATTCAGTCCATATTTCAAAAGTTACAATCCCGTACTATTACAGCTCTATTATTCTTACAGCTACCTGTGATCTCCCGACATATTTGGTCTTTAATTTCCCACTGATTATTGGGGGGGTGGTGGTGGAGGTGGGGTGCTATAGTACAATCCCATCCAAGTGACCAATCCCTTCTTATATCTCAGTTCCACCCATATTGCTTCACTGGACAATACCTCAGGAACATCTCTCCAAGTAAGCAATGATGTTTTCCCCTCATCAAAAACACTCCGCCATCTCTCTAGCCTCCCTTTCTATCCCTCCTATAGCATCTATACTTTGGAACATTTAGCTGCCAGACCTATCCATCCCTCAGAGATAGTAGGAACTGCAGATGCTGGAGAATCTGAGACAACAAGGTATAGAGCTGGATGAACACAGCAGGCCAAGCAGCATCAGAGGAGCAGGAAAGCTGACATTTCGGGCCTCGACCCTTCTTCAGAAATTGGGGGAGGGGAAGGGGGTTCTGAAATAAATAGGGAGCGAGGGGGAGGCGGATAGAAGATGGATAGAGGAAAAGATAGGTGGAGTCAAAGAGGCGGGGATGGAGCCAGTAAAGGTGAGTGTAGGTGGGGAGGTAGGGAGGAGATAGGTCAGTCCAGGGAGGACGGACAGGTCAAGGGGGCGGGATGAGTTTAGTAGGTAGGAGATGGGAGTGGGGCTTGAGGCGGGAGGAGGGGGATAGGTGGAAGGAAGGACCTCCCCCTCTCTCCCTATTTATTTCAGAACCCCCTTCCCCTCCCCGATTCTGAAGAAGGGTCTAGACCCGAAATGTCAGCTTTCCTGCAACTCTGATGCTGCTTGGCCCGCTGTGTTCATCCAGCTCTACATCTATCCATCCATCAGCTATGTTTCTGTAATAGCTATGGTAACCCCGTCCCATGCTCCCATTCATGTCCTGAGTTCATCTGCTACATCTGTCAGGCCTCTTGCATTGAAATAAATGCAGTTTGATTCATCAGTCTTCCCTCATTCTCCGGAACAAAAACAAAGTTGCTGGAAAAACTCAGCAGGTCTGGCAGCGTCTGTGAAGGAAAAAACAGAGTTAACGTTTCAGGTCTGGTGACCCTTCCTCAGAACCTCCGGACCCGAAACATTAACTCTGTTTTCTCATTCACAGACGCTTCCAGACCTGCTGAGTTTTCCCAGCAACTTTGTTTTTGTTCCTGATTTACAGCATCCGCAGTTCTTTCAGTTTTTATTTAGTGTTCCCTCATTCTCTGCTGTGCTCTTGCCTGCCTTGTCTATTTTACTTGGTCTCTTTAACTTCTATACCAGCCTCAAACTTCTCTCACTATTGCTTAGGGTCCCACTCCCTGCCAGACTGGTTTAGCTCTAGCCCTGCCAGGATATTGGTCCCCCTCCAGTTCAGGTGCATTCCGTCCCTCTTGTACAGGTCACTTCTGGCCCAGAAAAGATTCCAATGATCCAAAAATCTGAATCCCTGCATCCTGCACCAGTTCCTCAGCCATGCATTCATCTGCCCTATCCTCCCTTTCCTACTCTTGCTAGTAGGTGGCACCAAGAGTAATCCTGACATCAAGACCATAAGACATACGGGCAGAAATAAGGCCATTCGGCTTATCAATTTTGCTCCGCCATTCAGTCATGGCTGATAAGTTCCTCCACCCTATTCTCCCACTTTCTTCCCGTAGCCCTTGATCCCCTTGATAATCAAGAACCTATCTATCTCAGTCTTAAATGTACTCAATGTCCTGGCCTCCCACAGCCTTCTGTGACAGTGAATACCATAGATTCACCACTGTCTGGCTGAAGAAGTTTCTCCTTATCTCCGTTCTAAAAGGTCTTCCCTTTACTCTAAGGCTGTGCCCTCGGGTCCTAGTCTCTCCTACCAATAGAAGCATCTTTACTACCCTTGAGGTCCTACTTTTTCACCTCCTGCCGGACTCCCTATATTCACTCTGAAGGACCTCATCCCTTTTTCTACCTTTGACATTGGTACCAATGTTACGATGGCCTCTGGCTGTTCATGTTAACCACAGGGCATTCTGCTCCAGCAACATCAGAAGACAATCCTGACACTCAAATTTGTCACAAATCTGGCTTGAATACGGACTGTGGTTATTGGGTTTTACATTGTAAAATTTAAAACACTTGAAAGCTTTAACAAAGGACCTCTAACGTTCCCATCGCAGCTAATATTAGATTTTCCAACATGTTATACAATGACTAATTAGCTAAAAGGTAGATTAGCTAAAAGAAACAGGGCCGGCTGATAAGTCAAACCAATCGAATCTAAAATACCAAAATGTGGGTTTGATCTTACGTTACACTGACCTGAAGAGTGTGCTATATTATTGAGAGTTGCTCGCTTTCGGATGAGACATGAAGTCAAGACCTATTATAGTGCAGGGTCTTTATTTTGGAATCATGACCAACGTGTTCCTATTGTCTAGTAATCAGCCATTTAACTTTGCTGCCGTTATTCCAGGCCTGTTGGCAACTAATATTTGAATATTTTGTTTTATTTTCAGAGCAACCAGAAAGCCCACCAGCCTTTCCACCTTTTGATCCAGCAGCACCGGTTGACCTGACTGCACATTATCAACGTAGGTTCCTTAAAGAGCGAAGTCTTAAATATGGCAGAGTATTTTCTTGATAGTACTGTTCCCAAAAAATAACCCAGCTCACTTGTACCGAACCTGGTTGATGCAAACAGCTTCAACTGTCATCTTCGAAGATGGGGATGGGGGGTGGCATTGCAATAAATATGCAGAGAAGTAAATTAATTACTGGAATGGGGGAAAGAGTTATAGATGTGAGACTGACCACACTGGCTTTTTCAAAAAGCAATGTAGACTCGATGAGACACATGGAATCACTTTGTTGTGTTATCTATTACACATGATGGGGCAGCACAGTGGCTCAGTGGTGCCTCACAGCACCTGGGATCCAGGTTCGATTCCACCCTTGGGTGACTGTCTGTGTGGAGTTTGCACATACGCCCTGTGCCTGCGTGGGTTTCCTGTGAGTGCTCCGGTTTCGTCCCATAGTCTCAAGATGTACAGGTTAGGTTGATTGGCCATGCTAAATTGCCCATAGCATTCAGGGCTGTGTAGATTAGGTGGGTTATAGGGGCATGGGTTTGGGTGTGTGCTCTGAGGGTCACTGTGGACTTATTGGGTCAAAGGGCCTGTTTCCACACTGTAGGGATTCTCTGATGAACACTGCAATTGGCACCAGCATCTTTTTGAATTATAGAAGGGAAGATTAGCTCTAATCCTCAAGTTCTTATGGTGTAGCGGTAATATCCCTACCTCTAGGCCAGGAGACATTGGTTCATGGCACAGCTGCTCCAGAGGTATGTAATAACATCTCTGAACAGGATAATTAGAAAAAATAATTAGCTGTGATTCTCACTAACAAACTGGGTTTTGCCAGATGTCAAAGTCCCAAACCCCTGCTGAATCCTTGGTGATAAGTCCACCCATCATAGTAATGTCTTCCTCTCACCAATTTCATAGTGGGAGCAACATTAATTGCTTTAAGGCAAGATTTCCACCCAATAACTCAGGAGTAACGGTAGCCTTAGAAAGATGCCATCCAGCAACTGTGTAATCCCAGCAGCATCAGGAGGGAGCAAAGGCTTCTGCTGGAACCACAGGAAATCCAGGTGAAGAGGAGCCCCAAAGTTATTGCCAGAACCAAGTTGAGAACATGAAGGGGATGGGAAGGGGGTGGAATTGGAGGCTGGGTTTGAGAAAGAGGATGGCAAAAGGAAAGATTACCTTGGGGGCATGCATCTGTTTGGCAGGGAACTCACAATCACGTACCTCCCAGTTGTCTGACACCAATCAGTGTAGCCAAAGCTGATAGGTTCCCATAATTCTGGGTAAAATAGCAGCTGAGTGGGATGAGGCCCTTAAGTAGCCTCAATGCAGAAAAAAGATTAGCAAGACTAAAGTCTGAGACAGTTCAGGGCATGCGAAATGGGAAAATCTAGAACTAAGGGTCATAGTTTAAAAATAAGGGGGTGCCTATTTAAAACATCCATGAGGAGATGTGTTTTCTCTCAGCGAGTTAGGGTAGGACAACAGGAATCAATGGTTATGGGATAGAATTTGTGACCATAGCTTATGCTGATTGATGTTGGACATGCAGTGTGTTACGATACAGAGATAGTAAGCCAGCCCAAATCAAACTCCCAACTAGACTTTCTGAATAATCTATATCAAACGCCGAGTTTATTTAGCTTAAACAGAAATCGACGTTTCATTAATACTGTAACTGCAGCAAATTTAAACAGCAAATTAATCGAATTAATGTCTATGATTCAAACTCAATCTTCTTTGGTCATAAGTGCCTTGGAGACGATGAAGCTTGCAGATGCGGAAGCCAGAGTCTATAGGCGTGAGGTTGGAAAAACACAGCAGGTCTGACAACATCTGAGGAGCAGGAAAATCAACGTGTCAGGCCGAAACAGTTTGTCAGGACTGGGGAGGGGGAGGGAAGCCCAGAAATAAATAGAGGGAACAGAGTGGGGCTGGGGGGGAGAGAAGGAGAGATGGGGATAGGTGGATGCAGGAAAGGGATTATTGTGATAGGTCCAGTGGGCTGTAAGCTCCCAGGGCAAAATATCAGGTGTTGTCCCTCCAACTTACGTTTGGCCTCACTCTGACAGTGGAAGAGGCCACAGATGGGCATGTTGCCAGGAGAGTGGGAGGGGGAATTAGAATGGCAGTCGGAAGGTCAGGTTGGTTGATGTGGACAGAGCGCAGATGCTCCGCAAACCGGTCCCCGAGTCTGCATTTGGTCACCCCAATGTAGAGGAGACCACATTGAGAGTAACGGATACAATAGATAAGGTTGGATAAAGTGCAGGTGAATGGTTCTGGAATGATTATTTGGGCCACTGGACAAAGGTGAGAGGGGAGGTATAGGGGCAGGTGTAGCACCTCCTGTGGTTTCAGGGAAAGGTACTGGGTGTGGTGGAGAAATTGGTGGGGAGTGTAGAACTTACAAGGGAGTCGTGGAATGAACGGTCCCTGTGGAAAGCGAACAAAGGTGGGAAGGGTAATATCTTTTTTGTGGTGGGGTCTGATTGTAGGTGACGGGCATCCCAGGTATCATCCTACTTCAGGGACCGTAATTTCCCCACCTTTGTTATTAAGGATGCCCTCAACTGTATCTCCTCCATCGCCCACACTTCTGCCCTCAAACACCCTCCCCACAGCAGCAATAAGGATAGAGCCCCCTTAGTCCTCATGTACCATCCCACCAACCTCCAAATCCAATGCATCATCCTCCAGCATTTCCGCCACCTACAATCAGTCCCCAACACCAAAAACATATTTCCCTCCCCACCCCTGTCCGCTTTCCACAGGGACCATTCATTCTGTGACACTCTCGTCAGCTCTACACTCTCCACCAATTTCTCCACCACACCTGGTACCTTTCCCTGCAAAAACAGGAGGTGCTACACCTGCCCCTACACCTCCCCCCCTCACCTCTGTTGAGGACCCCAAACAATCCTTCCGGATCCCACAAAGATTCACCTGCACTTTATCCGACCTTATCTATTGTATCCATTGTTCCCGATGTGGTCTCCTCTATACTTGGGAGACCAACACAATTGCTTGAATTCCAAAGCCTCTGCTGCCACTGGAGACTTTTCCTTATGTCTTACAAACTGGGTTCTTTTCTCTCAGAACTTTCAACAGTTCGATATTGGATATAAACTCGAGAGAGTAAAACTCAGCAACCAGTCTAGTAACTTCCAAGAGTACAGCCTTCTGCCTAAAAATAGTCAAAACCTGTTCAATGTTTGGTTTGTTTTTCTTATTTTTCAATATTGTCTTTGCTTGAATGACCAGCACTAGATTCTCTTTAACTGATCCTTTCAACATCCAAGCATCTTGAGCGTAGTACGTTTCAGATGCTAAAATACCTGCTGTGTTCTGAGAAAATTGAGTAACTTGCAATTATTTTTGAGGCCAGTTTCCATAAGCAAATATCATTTGTTTGTTCTTTCTTTGAAACAAAAAACAAGCTGTCTTTCAAATTTCAACGTTTAACTTCCAACCTCAGCTCACTGCTCCAAATCACAAATGAGAAAAATACAGAGAGACATTGATAGTCCCAACAAATATGTCAAATGAGGTCCAGAAGAATCAAAAGAGATGCTCATGAGTCAGAGCTATTTGTTGTCAGCACTCATACCATGTCCAAAGATGATCTGTCTGGGGAACAACCTGTAGAGAAAGAGGTGGGGCCAAGATAGCTTCTTACAGGGTCTCCAAAGATAACAATGAATACTTGTACCAAGTCCTGTTTCCTGACCTTAACAAGAAGCTAAGTGATCAGGGGAGGAGAGTTTGAAAATATTCCACCCAGAGAAAGATGATTACTTTTAGTTTGATATCATGAATAATCAATATGCGAATTGAGTCCCAATTTTCTCTGCTTGTTGACAGCAATCCCTCCAGTCAATTATACGGACAATACTTCTGATACAGAAGGCCCAAATTGTGAAAGTCCAGGTATGTTCGGGAACATTAGAGGTCTACGATAGCATAGTGAGAATTGATCAAATCTTTGTACACACAATGTTACCAGTATATACTCTTGCCTCTCTATGGACTATATTTTACATGCAGCAATGAATAAATGCTTCCCATTGTTCATTGCTCTAAGATTTATTCCTAAGCTTCCTATGAGCTTCTACATTGAAGCCTGCTGTGATTGGAAAAACAAATCTGGCACAGTGCCTTCTGAAGGGTACCTGACATCTGTGTAACTGAGACAAGCACATTATCTCCTTCACCAGATTGAAGAATGATTGTTGAGTCCTGCAGAGTTTGAACTAGGAAGCTTACGTCAGTTTAATTAGTGCAATGCAAAGCCATGTGCAGAAAGTTGAATAAAGATGGAATTGCAACTGAAAATAGAAACAAAGTTTAAAAAGTACATTTCTGTTTTACCTTAAAACCCAACACTAATCAAAACTGAAGTACTGAGACCTGTAAAAGTTAATTTTCAATGCCAGAGAAGATAAATGTCAGAAATAAAAAAATTATTTAGCTCCAACTTACCTTGGAATGGGCAAGCCCCACCTTTTTCAGGAATGTTTAGCCACCATCTATCAAGCTAAAGCTATAAATTGATGTTGTACTTTAAATACATCATTGACGTACTTCAACGCTGAGCTTCTTGGCAAGACACTGCTGTAGTAAAGGTTCAGGAGAAGAAGGGAAACTCAGATTGAAACTAATTGATTTCTACACTCAAATGTACACAAATGCTCACTCAAAGTTGCAGTTCAATTTACACCTTGTATAAAAGTGAGCGCCATGGACTCATATTAATTGTCACAAAGAGGGACCATATGCAAAACCACAGATAAATAATTGCACCAACGTGCTCCTCTACTATACAACTGTGCAAGAACAAATAATGTTAATTCCGATGTTGGATGAATAGTGTACCTGATGTACGATCTATAGGCTGAATTTTACCACCCTCTGGGCAATCGAGCCTGTTTTCGGTGGTAATGGTGGTAGTGGGGTGAGGGTAGACAGACACATACAGTACCATCAACACAATTCCTACACAACTTGCCAAAATTGAAACCCCATTTCCCATTTTTAACAAAATGATAAACAGATTATCGAGTTTGTTGACAAATCCATTGACGCAAATATTGCACCGAATATGCCAGTTCAAATGGGAAAGGGCGAAAACGTTAGAAATCTGTGCTTTCCCTTAAGCTAATTCATTGAAAATATAGTTAGGAAGATGTAGGTCTATCATTTGGAAATGGAGTTGTGATTTGAGGGCTCCCTGTTTACATCAGGCATGCCCTTCCCAAGACCTTTTCCCATCTTCCTCCCCAAGTCTTCAAAACCATACCCTGCCCTCTCCTGTAGGCTCCTGATCCCTCTACAGAGCCTTAGATTTACATGGGTCCAGATCCCATGGATGTCTTCACCCCAGGGCCTACCTACAGTCCCAGCAGCACACACAACTCTATTCAATGTCTGCTGGGACTTGGGCCAAAAAAAAATGGCTAGCAGGTAGACCGGAACCTAAGTTGACAAGAAAAACAGGACCTGAACTATGGACTACCTTCAACAAGGAGATAGTTTGGGCACAGTCAAGGTATATTGCCTCAAAACAGAAAGATAAGGCAAAACAAATACAGAGCTCTGACAATGACAAAGGAAATATAAATGGAGTTAAAGAAAAAAAGCGTGCTATTGACAGGTGTCAGGTGAGAAACTCCATTAAGAACAAACTGAATACGGAAGGTTCAGAAGGGAAGTGAAAAAGCAAATGCAAGAAAGAAAAAGACTGGCAGCTAGCAGAAAAGGAAATCCCCAAAGTCTGTTATAAATACATCAAGTGTAAAAAGGTGGTGAAAGGGCACAGGCAATGGGCAACTTAGGGTCTAAAAGGCAGGTTTACACTTTGAGGCAAACGACATGACTGAGGTGTTAACTGAATACTTTGTATCTGTCAATATCTACAAGGCAGATGCTACTTAGGACATGGTGACAAAGAAGGAAACTGAGGTCACAGTAAGACCACATGATACAGGAGAGGAATTAGGCCATTCAGCCCATCATGTCTGCTCCTCCATTTGATCGTGGCTGATATGTTTCTCAATCCTATTCTCCTGCCTTTTCCCCATAACTCTTGGTCCATTTACTAGTTAGGGACCTCTCTATCTCTGTCTGAAAGACACTCAGTGACTTGGCCTCCACAGCCCTCTGTGGCAATGAATTGCACAGATTCACCATCTTCTGGCTGAGGAAATAACCTAATTCTGTGAATCTGACAGCTGAGAAAGATAGAAAATCTGATTGGTTGGCAGTTGTGAACCCGCAGAAGGTTAGAAGTCCAACTCTATGGCAATAGGGGTCCTTGGTGACTGTTAGTTGGTGTGACACCAATTTTTCTTCTCGAGAGGGGAGAACTATGCATTTTTAAACCAGTAAAAAAACAATACTTAGAAATAGATGCACTGATTCTACTGGTGTTGACACATTGGATACCTTTGTGGCTTTTTAATGGATACCTTTGTGGCTTTTTAAATTTTACAGGTTATTCCTTCTAGATAGCTGCAAGTTGCCAATTTCGAGGGTTGTGGGTGGAAATAGTTCCTTGTTAAACACCTTCTCACAAAACTCACCCAACAAATTAGATCAGAGAATCACACAATACAGAAGAGGCCTATCACGTCTGTACCAGCTGAGCCACACTAAATCTATGTTAGTCCCACTTTCCAGCACTAGGTCTGCAACCTTGAATTTTATGACACTTCAAGTGTCCATCAGGTATCCTCTCAGCTTTCTCTGCTCGAAAGAAAACAACCTGAATTTATCTGGGATAACACATTGTGGAGCTGAAGGAACACAACAGGCCAGGCAGCCTCCAGCTCCACTCCGTGTTATCTCTGACTCCAGCATCGGCAGTGCTTACTGTCTCTGAATTTATCTGGCCTCTTTTCACAGCTGAAGTGCTCCAGCTCAGGCAACACCTGGTTGCCTAACCCTCATCCCTAACTCTATCTCATCTTAGTACTCTATAACTAGGCCAATGCTGCCCATCTTTCATCCAGGTCTCAGTCATAGCTATGATCTCAGAGTCCAACGTGCCTGTCTATGCCCTCAACTCATATGCCTGATTCCCCAGGGCCCTTGCATTATGATATATTCCATTTAGATTTACTAAACTCACTTCTGTCTTATCCTGCCGATGTTTCCTTTGCATTCCATGTTCACTTTACTTGCATTTTACCTTTTAATTCTCTCATAGAGTCATGGAGCCGTACAGCTTGGAAACAGACCCTTCGTCCATGCCAACCAGTCATCCCAATCTAACCTAGTCCCATTGACCAGCATTTGGCCCATGTCCTTCTAAACTCTTCCTATTCATATACCCAGCCTTTTAAATGTTGTTGTTGCACTCACCTTCACCACTTCATCTGGCAGCTCGTGCCATACGGACACCACACTCTGCATGAAAAAGTTACCCATCAGATCCTTTTCATATCTTTCCCCTCTCACCGTAAACCTATGTCCTCCAATTTTGGACTCTCCCATGCTAGGAAAAAGACCTTGGCTGGTCACTCTATCCATGCCCCTCATGAGTTTATAAACCTCTGTATGGTCACTCCTCATTCTCCAACACTCCAGGGAAAAAAGCCCCAGACTATTCAGCATCTCCCTATAGATCAAAGTCTCCAGTCCCGGCAACATATTTGTAAATCTTCTCAAGTTTAACAATGTCCTTCCTATAAAGGTTTGACCAGAATTGTACACAGCTCAAACCCTTCAGTCCTGGCAGCATCCTTGTAAATCTATTCAGCACCTCTCAAGTTTAACAACTTCCTTCCAAAAGTAGCCTCACCAATGTCCTGTACAGCCACAATATGACATCCAACTCCTATACTCAACATTCTGACCAATGAAGGTAGGTGTGCTAACATCTTCTTCACCACCCTGTTTACCTGCAACCCCATTTTCAAGAAGCAATGCACCTGGACCACTAGGTCTCTTTCTTCTAAGCAACTAGAATTTGTCAAATGTGTCCATGAACGTTTCCTAAATCAATATGTAGAGGACCCTACTCAGGAGGGTGAAACACTGGACCTCCTCTCAGGAAACGAGATCGAGCAAGTGACTGAAGTGTCAGTCAGACAGCATTTTGGGTCCAGAGACCATAACTCTCTTAGTTTTAACATTGTTATGGAAAAGATAGGACAGGTCCACAGGTTAAGGCACTGAACTGGAGCAGGGCCAATTTTGGGGCCATTAGTCAGGATCTAGCAGAGCTTGATTGGGTGAGTCTGTTTGAAGGAAAAGGAATGACTGGCAAATGGGAGACTTTTAAAAGTGTGATATCAAGAGTCCAGGGACAGTCTGTCCTTGTTCAGGTGAAGGGAAAAGCTGGCAGGTTTAGGGATCTCTGGCTGACAAGGGATATTGAGGGTCTGGTCAGGAAAAAGAAGAAGGCATACATTGGGTTTAAGCTATTGGCCTCAAGTGAATCCCTAGATGACTATAAAAGGTGTAGGAGCACACTTCAGAGGGAAATTAGAAGAGCAAAAAGAGGGTATGAGATGGATCTGGCAGATAAGGTTAAAGATAATCTCAAAAGGTTCTATAACTACATTAATAGTAAAAGGGTGGCCAGGGATAAAATAGGTCCCCTTAAAGATCAGCAAGGCCACCTGTGTGTGGAGCCACAGGAGATGGGGGAGATTTTTAATGAATATTTCTCCTCAGTGTTTACTGAGAACAGAATCATGAATGCCAAGGAAATAAGGGAAACAAGTGGGGATGTTTTGGACCACGTACATATTACCAGAGAGGAGGTGTTTGCAGCCTTATACCGCATTAAGGTGGATAAATCCCCAAGGCCTGATCTAGTCCATCCTCGGACATTGTGGGAGGCTAGGGAAGGAATTGCAGAGGCCCTTGCACAGATTTTTGCTTCATCTTTAGCCACTGGTAAAGTTCCGGAAGACTGGAGGGTCGCTAATGTTGTTCCAATGTTTAAGAAAGGTAGCAAAGACAAGCCAGGGAACTACAGGCCAGTGAGCCTGACATCAGTAGTAGGCAAGTTATTGGAGAGGATACTGAGGGACAGCATCAACCAACATTTGATAGTCAAGGTCTGATTAGGAATAGCCAGCATGGATTTGTGCACGGGAAGTCATGTCTGACAAATCTTTTAGAGTTTATCGAAGAGGTAACCAAGAGGATGGATGAGGGTACGGCAGTGGATGTTGTCTATATGGACTTTAGTAAGGTCTTTGACAAGGTCCAGCATGGTAGGCTAGTTATGAAAGTTGGGTCACATGGGATCCAGGGAGAGCTAGCTAATTGGATTCAAAATTGGTTCAACGGTAGGAAGCAGAGGGTGATGGTTGAAGATTGTTTCTCGGACTGGAGGTCAGTAGTGGTGTGCCTCGGGGTCGGTGCTGGGACCTTTGTTATTTTTCCCTTTCACAAATGATCTGGATGTGTATGTACAAGGCATGATTAGTAAGTTTGCGGATGATACGATATTAGGAGGTATCGTTGGTATCAAGGAAGGTTATCAAAAATTACAGAGGGATCTTGATCAGATGGGGAAGTGCACTGAGGATTGGCAAATGGAATTCAATACAAATAAGTGTGAGGTGTTTCACTTTGCAAAGTCAAGCCAAGGTAAAGCTTATACAGTAAACAGCAAGATTCTAAGGAGTGTTGTGGAACAGAGGGACCCAGGGCTACAAGTACATAGTTCACTGAAAGCAGTGTCACAGATAGACAGGGCAGTGAAGAGGGCATTTAGCATGCTGGCCTTCATCGATTGAGGCATTGAGTATACGAGTTGGGATGTTTTGTTACAGTTGTATAAGTCATTGGTGAGGCCACACTTGGAGTATTGGGTACAGGAAAGACATATTTAAACTGGAAAATGTGCAAAGAAGATTTACAAGGATGTTGCCAGGACCATTAAGCCTGAGTTATAGGGAGAGATTGGCCAGGAGGATTTTATTCCTTGGAACATAGGAGAATGAGGGGTGACCTTACTGAGGTGAGTAAAATCATGAGGGGCATAGATAGGATAAATGCGTATAGTCTTTTTCCCGGGGATGGGGAATTGAAAGCTAGAGGGCATCGGTTTAAGGCAAAAGGGGAAAGATTTAAGAAGGACCTGAGGGGCAACTTCTTCACACAGAGAGTGTGCATATATAGAATGGGCTGCCAGAGAAAGTGGTTGAGGCTCGTTCAATAAAAGTGTGATGTGGGAAAGAGGGGTTCCTTTTCATTGGACACTGGCATCAGTATTGGAACTGGAGGCATCTGTACCGCTGGGATGGTCTCCACCTGAACCGAGCTGGGACTAATGTTCTCGCAAAAAGGGTAAATAGGCTGGTCAACAGGACTTTGAACTGGAAAGTGGTGGGGGGAGGGAATGGTGAAACTTACCCCAGTGGGAAACAAAGCAGCAGGTTAACATCTGTCGGGGTAGATTCCACTGCGTGGAAAAATATGAAAAAAATGACGGGATAGAAGAACTCAGGAGAGGTTATTAAAGTCTCCAGCATAGACACAAATAGGACAGAGTGTTTGGAAAGGGTTAAGAATCAAACTTCAAGCACACTGGACAAATGAATGACCAACACATTTTCTAATGAAAATGATGTAGGATGGCTTCCTGTATAAAGTTAACTCTGTATAAGTGAACCAGTAGATAAATCATAACACTGACAGTATATCTAAATAGTGAAACAAACAGAGAATGCTGGAGAAACTCAGCAGGTTTGGCAGCATCTCCTGTAGTCCAGTATGACTCTTCTATACAAATAGTGTATTGGCTCATATTCATATCAACTTGTTCTGCAGGTTTTTGAAAGTGAAAGCAGCAGTACTGAAATGGACTATCAATTCAGGTTACTAACGCCACAGTTAAGGATCTTGGGTTACCGTTCACCTGCCCATACAGAATTTTCAAATCTGCATGTCATCTTTAAGGAATAACCCAATATACAGAAACGTCAATGACTTACAATATCCTCATCACAGATGACATTCAACAAATCAGGGAGAGAACGCTGGTACCGTTGAACTTCCACAGAAAAGTGTCAGGAATGAGAGCTCACCAGTTATTATTTCAAACCATTCCTCACGGACAGCTCCATAATTGTCGATCAATAAACAGTGGTAGAAAAGCCCATTTATGTCATGTTATAACTATAGCTTAAGTGATTGCGTTGTTTGCATTATATTCAACAAGGTTAAACCTGGACTAGCTTCAAGAAGGACACTAGCATTTGTTCAACAGTCCTTGTATTGAATGCAGAAAATGCAGCACAGGCACGACGGATGGAATTTCTTGAGTTCTTATGTGTTGCTGACACATTGCCTACGTCTCATTATAGTTCACATGTATGGTGATGACAATTACTCCATACACAAGACTTTTGCTAACTTGTGGAGGCCTTGTCTGTTAAAAACAATCACTGCTGTAGTTTTTAAAGGGCTGAGCTGGTGCAGCTGATGTGGTATTGGATCTCCTCATCAATGGTAATGCTGTCTATTGGAAGAGGTGCATTCTGAGGCATGGTAAGTGATCAACATATTCCAGAGTCTCTCCTTCAAGATATGAGGGAGGTGCAATATTTGGCTAATCAGGTGAGTCTTGATACATGATTTTTGTTTTGGTGACAATTCAAGGGCCGGCTCAGTTTATTCTGTACAGAACTAAAGAAATTCAGAGATGTATTGAAATCTGCACAGAGTCAATAATGATTGCAGTCATCACCAACTGTAGAGCATGTATTTCTCACAATGGAGGGTAGTTGATTTTTTTAAGCAGTGAATAGCCCCAGTCTATTTACTATTTGTAAATAGTATGGGGGCTATCACATCATCTTGTTTGACACCAGTCCAAATTTTAATGGAAATAAAAACAAAAGATCATAGATGCTAGAGATCTTACGAGGAAAGGTTGAGAGAGTTAGGGCTTTTCTCTTTAGAACGACGAAGGATGAGAGGTGACTTGATAGAGGTGTACAAAATGATCAGAGGTATAGATAGAGAGGACAGCCAGAGACTTTTTCCTAGGGTGGAGGTAGCTATTGCGAGGGGACATAGTTTTAAAGTGAGTGGAGGTAGATACAGGGGAGACGTCAGAGGTAGGTTCTTTACTCAGAGAGTGGTCGGGACGCGGAATGCATTGCCGGGGACGGTAGTGGTGTTGGCCTCATTAGGGGCATTTAAGCGGCTAATAGATGGGCATATGGATGATAGTACAAGATAGGGGTGGAGGTTAGATAGACTTTAGGATTAGCACAACATCGTGGGCCGAAGGGCCTGTACTGTGCTGTACTGTTCTACGTTCTATGTTCTAAAAACAAACTTTTCTAGAGAAAGACAGCAGGTCTGATTTTAAAGGCATCTGCTTCAGAGTTTTCAGTCAAGGCAGCTCAGATCATCATGAAGTAGATGCAGGATTTTGATGTTTTTTTGGATATCCAAATCTCTGCAGCACAATCTAGAACCTTGTGATTCGATTGCTTGCTGCAGCTTTCCCACTAATAAAGGTCCATCCATGGATTCTACTGCATTGCACTGAGGGAACCGTCTACCACTGTGGATTCAAAGGTAAGGATTTTTGAAAACATACATTTTCGCAATTTGACAGATGATACCGTCATTCTTAAGTAGAGAAACACCATCCTGTGCGCAAAGGGAATTTTGTCCATTTGACGTGGACTGGGGAGCCCAGAGTGGGACATTCTCGGTGGCACAGTAAGTGCTGGCGCGGGACTCTGACGGCAGCATGTTGCAGCAGTGGAGAAGGAAAGTTTGGACTCTTTAAGTTATCCTTTTTTTCACTACTTTATTCCAAGTTAGTGGGGATGGTGCTTATGCACAGCGATGGTACACACTTTTCATTGTACTTTATATTGAATACATGTGACAATAGAGCCTATTCAATCTGAATATTCGTACTACAGTGTTCTAGAAAGCAGCACACTTAGGGAAGTAGAGAGGATTTTGAACAAAACAATGGGTGAAACAGGTCAAATTTGGGAATATGTGCTAAATCAAACAGTAGAGAAAAGGCAAGAGGGAAGGTATTAATATAGGAAATGATAAACAGGCTAATGGAACAGGCAGAGAACATAAATCTAAGAACTCACAGTTAAAGTTATAAAAGTAATGAAAAGACAAAACTAAAGGGTCCGTGTCAGAATGCACATTGCATTCAAAAGAAAAAAATGAACTGAAAGTTTAAGTAGAAATAAATAAGTATGATTTGATAGCCATTACAGAGAATTGGCTGCAGGATGACATAGATTGGGACCTGAAATTGAAGGCTACATGACATTGAAGAAAAACAGGAAGCAAGGAAAGTGTGGAAAAACTCCGTAAATTAATGCTGGCAGTTAGCCCAAAAGAGAGGGGTGACCTAAGTTCAGGGCACCAGGATATGGAAGCAGTTTGGGTAGAAATGGGAAATGAGAAAGATAAGTCATGTGTGGTAGTGGCACACATGCCCTCTAACACTAACTGTATAGGAATCTGGATATAAAGAAAAAAACAAGGGGAGCTTGTCAGAGAGATACGATAATAATCAGGGAATCTGATTAATCTAATTTCCATATAGAATGAAAAAAATAAGAGTGTCACAGCCAAATATGGTATTAACTTTCTACAGACGAATGATCTTCTCTCCCTTGGAAATGACAGTGAGGACAGAATAGAACTTTCATTTAACACCTTCATCAGAGTCAAAAGTCAGGCATAAATGCTGGTGGCAACGTATTATAGTTGAGCTGTAGGTGAAGAGTCGTGAGTCTTTCATTTGTACAGTTGGGTAGTTCTAGCCATTATGATCAAAGTGTACTATATTTTGGAATATGGATTTTAAAATAAAGGCAGATGGGCATGACTCAGTTCTATGAAAGTAATTTTTAACAGGTCAGAAAGGCATTCGGAATAGTGACCCAATTGTATCAATTCCAAGAAAATGTATGACTGCAGTCAACTGCGTCGTAAGATCCTGGTAGTGTTCATAGATGGAATGTTTGTACTGCTGAGTTTGCAACAGATCAGAAGACTATTAGTTTTAGTTTGTGAGTTGAGTGAGAAGAATCAGGAGTTCAAAGCAAAAGGAGAATAGTTTCTCCTAACACTCGAAACAAGCTTTTAGTTGAGAGGAACCTGTCAGCTGAGCCAAAGTGTTTCAATTTGTGGAGTTTCTAATCCTAGAAAGCTTGGACAATAATCTTCAGCTTGTTAGAGCTGAAAGCATTCGGTCGTCAAAATTGTGAAAGGTTCAATTCAGCGGACCCAGAAAGAAATCATAAAATCTCTCCAGAACCAATGAAAAGACACTAGATGTTCCTTAAAGAGTTAAGATGAGAGTGAATTTTATCTGGAATTTGAATATCTGTGAGAAAGACAGTTTTGGGAAAGAGGCTGAAACTTTGGTTTTGCTGTTGTGGTAAGATTATTCTGACTATATAAGATATATAGCTTTTATTTATATTTTCCTTTGTGCAATAAACATATATTCCATTAAAGAACATTTCTACCCTTTTGTGAATACGTTTCAATTGGTTCCATGTTGTATGACCCTATGACCAACCACCATGGAAACCAAATGCAAAATCTAAACAGCGATCTAAATGACAAGAGATAACACAGCAGGCCAGGCAGCATCAGAGGAACAGGAAAGCTGATGTTTCGGGTCAGCACCCTTCTTCAAATTTTCTTATCTCTTACTCCAGCATCTACCGTTCTTGCCATCTCAGTGATCTAAATAACAAGCTAAGTTCCATTCCAGTATCTGACTCATTCAGTATTATCAGCAGCTGGGATCACATCCAAGATTCTTTTCCAGGTGGCAAAACCAATTTCATGGACACAAGGGTAGCTATCAGTCTTTCTATCCAGGATAAGGTGTATCCCTCTATTTGTTCGTTTAGCTTTGTTTCCCCTCATTGAGGGCAACAATGTCAATTTGGCATCTTATTCATGTGATACAATTACAATTCTTCTTTCTGGCTGGTCAATCTTGAAATTATTCATGAGTGTTTTAACATTCCAAGTTGCAAAATGTAAAGATTTCTGTCTTTGACCATGAAGATGGCAATCCCATTGTATATTCCACAGTCAGGACAAAGTGGAACAGCCTATATATTAGGGGTATTTTTGGTAGTGCACTCCCCATTTGGGATGATCAGAGAGTACCTTAAAGAACACTGCTCAGTCATAGATGCTGCGGCTCAAAGACAGCTGACCAATACTGATCCAATAACATTCATGCACCTGTCACCAGTGTGTGATATTCCTGACACGGAAGTCACAGGTTCATACGCACGGCTCAACTGCCAATTTTCAAACATAAAGAAGCTGAGTGTCTACTACTTAGAGAAGAGGGATGAAGAGGAGATTTAATGAAGGCAGAACAGATAGAAACAAATTGTTCCAATAGCTGCAAGGATTGAAAACTACAGGACACATACTTAAGGTTTTTGACAAAATGAGGTTAGAATAAAAGCATTTTTTATCCAGTTAATGGTTAGAATTTGGAATGCCTGTCTGAAAGTGTGGCAAAAGCAGTCATGGCTTTTAATAGAGAAGTGGAAATACATTCCACTATGAAGGAAAACCAAAAGTGAGGCAATCCATCTCAACGGACCCCAGAGTTTAAAAACCAGGCGGGAAAACACACAGACGCTTCATTGGAGGCTGCACTGATGATGTTACCCAGCATGGTAACAAAACGTCTGCGAAACAAGAAACCAGCTCGGTGAGCCAACCAACCTCAAGAGAAATGGATCATTATCAGAAAAGATTTTAAAATGTAGAGGTAGGAGAAAGACAGGGGAGTGGCATTAGGTGAACTGATCTTGCAAGTAGCTATACATTGGAGGTCAATAGGTAAAATGGATCTTTTCAAATTAACTGATGGGACATGAGAGTCGCTGGCTGGCCAGCATTTATTGCCCATCCCTAGTTGCCCCTTGATAAGATGACACTAAGCTGCCTTCTTGAACTGTTGCAGTCCATGTGCTGTAGGTTGACCCACAATTCCCTTAGGGAGAGAGTTCCAGGTTTTTGGCCCAGTGACATTGAATGAATGGCAATAAATTTCCAATTCAAGACAATAAGTGAACTGGAGGGAACTTGCACGAGTAGTGTTCCCACGTATTTGCTGCCCTTGTCCTTCTAGATGATGTGGTTTCAGGGTTGAACAGTGCTGTCTAACAATCTATGGTGAATTTCTGCAGTTTATCTTGTAGATAATACACATTACTGCTACTGGGCATTAGTGGTGGAGGGAATGGGCGTTTGTGCATGTGGTGCTAACAAAGTGGGCTGCTTTGTCCTGGATAATTGTTGCTGGTGTGGCACTCACCCAGATAAGAACATAGAACATAGAACATTACAGCGCAGTACAGGCCCTTCGGCCCTTGATGTTGCGCTGACCTGTGAAACCAATCTGAAGCCCATCTAACCTACACTATTCCCTTATCATCCATATGTTTATCCAACGACCATTTAAATGCCCTTAAAGTTGGAGAGTCTGCAACTGCTGCAGGCAAGGCATTCCATGCCTTTACTACTCTCTGAGTAAAGAATCTACCTCTGACATCTGTCCTATATCTATCACCCCTCAATTTAAAGCTATGTCCCCTCGTGCTAGCCATCACCATCCGAGGAAAAAGGCTCTCACGGTCCACCCTATCCAATCCTCTGATCATCTTGTATGTCTCTATTAAGTCACCTCTTAACCTTCTTCTCTCTAACAAAAACAGCCTCAAGTCCCTCAGCCTTTCCTCATAAGACCTTCCCTCCATACCAGGCAACATCCTGGTAAATCTCCTCTGCACCCTTTCCAATGCTTCCACATCCTTCCTATAATGCGGTGACCAGAACTGTACACAATACTCCAAGTGCGGCCGCACCAGAGTTTTGTACAGCTGAAACATGACCTCACGCCTCCGAAACTCAATCCCTCTACCAATAAAACCTAACACACCGTACGCCTTCTTAACAACCCTATCAACCTGGGTGGCAAGTGGGGAGATAAGTGGGGAGTATTCCTCCTGACTTGTTTCTCATAGATTGTGGACAGGCTTTAGGGAGTCAGGAGGTGAGTTTCTCATTCTAGTATTCTTAGCGTCTGTCCTGTTCTTGTTACTGTATAAATATGGCAAGTCTAGTTTCTAGTCAATAATACTTCGCCGGATGTTGATAGAAGGGTTTTCAGTGATGGTAACACCATTGAGTGTCAAGGAGCTGTGAGTGGGCTGTCTCTTATTGGAGATGGTCATTGCCTGGCATATGTGTGCTGCAAACGTTACTTGCCACTTTTCAACCCAAACTGGGATATTGTCCCGATCTTGTTGCATTTGAACGTGGACTGCTTCAGCGTCTGAGTGCAAATGGTGATAAACATTATGCAATCATCAGTGAACATCCCCAGTTCTAACCTGATGATGAAGGGAAGGTCATTGAAGGTGCAGCTGAAGTTGACTGGGCCTAGGACATGACCCTGAGGAACTCTTGTAGGGATGTCGTGGTGCTGAAATTACTGACTGCTAACAACAACATCCAACTTCCTATGTGGCAGTTTTCACTCCAACCAGCAGAGAGTTTTCTCTCTGATGCCTATTGGTTCTAATTTTGCTGAGGCTGTTGATGACACTCTCTGTCAAATATAGCCTTAATATCAAGTCCTAGAGCACACGTCTTCAGTCCTATTGCCAGAGTGTTGTTAGGTCAAATAGTCTTTGCAACATCCAGTGACTCCAACTTTTTCTTCATATCAGATGGACTAAATTGAATTGGCTGAAGACTGGCATCTGTGGTGCTGGGATTTCTAGAGGAGGCCATCCTATATTTGGTACATCTACTCGGTGCTTCTGGCTTAAGATTGTCACAAATATCTTTTGCATGCAAGTGCTGGGTTCTCTCATCATGGAGGATGATTATATTTGTGGACCCTCCTCCTCAAATGAATTGTTAAATTGTCCACCACCATTCACAAGTAGATAGAGCAGGACCCCTGAGCTTAGATCTGATCTGTTGGTTGTGGGCTCTTTTAGCTCTGTTTATCACTTGCAGGTTTGTTGCTTGGCAAGCAAATAGTCCTGTTTTGTAGCTTCACCAAGTTGATTCCTCTTTTTTAAGTATGCCTGATCCAACATTGTACATTAAAACCCCTAAAGATATAGTGCCATAGAAGCAATTTTTAAAAAAAAGATTCATGAGGCTGATTCATGGGAGTTGACTCATTAAGACTGGCTAAAATGAATGGGCTTTTATTCATTAGAGTTTAGAAGAATGAGGGAGGATCTTCTTGAAACAAAAAAGATTCTGTGGGGATTTGACAAGGTAGATGTTAAGACAATGTTTTCACTAGTAGAGGCATCATGAGGTAGGGGCCATACTTACAGAATAAGGAGATACTAATTTAAAACTGAGATGCTAAGGAATTTCTTCTCCCTGAGGGTAAGGAAAGTCCGGAGTTCCCTACACCAGAAATATGGTGGAGGCTGGATCACTGAAAGTTTGTAAACAGGAAAAAGGAAGAGAAAGTAAGGAAAAGCCAGTGAGCCTGACATCAGTGGTGGGCAAATTGTTGGAGGGGATTCTGAGGGAAAGGATTTACATGTACTTGGAAAGGCAAGGACTGATTAAGGAAAGTCAACATGGCTTTGTGCATGGGAAATCGCGTCTCATTACCTTAATTGAGTTTTTTGAAGAGGTGACAAAAAAGATTGATGAAGGCTGAGTATTAGACGTTGTCTATATGGACTTCAGCAAGGCATTTGATAAGGCTCCATATGGCAGACTGGTTAGTAAGGATAGATCACATAGGATCCATAGGGACCAACTGGATACAAAATTGGCTTGAAGATAGGAGACAGAAGGTGGTGATAGAGATAAAAGGTACTGCAGATGCTGGAGAATCTGAGATAACAAGCATGGAGCTGGATGAACACAGCAGGTCAAGCAGCATCATAGGAGCAGGAAAACTTGACGTTTCGGGCCTAAACCCTTCATCAGAAAATCATTTTCTGATGAAGGGTTTAGGCCCGAA
>JAHRHZ010000033.1:4046714-4056957 GCA_024137785.1 Ginglymostoma cirratum
ATCCCTCCTCACACTTAAACTCTCTCACATTCACTCTCTCACACTCACTCTCACTCACGCTCACTCACCATGGGACATCTGTCCTCACACTGACTCACTCACACTCATACTCACACATTCACACCGACTCACTCACATTCACACTTAGTCACACTCACTCACACACTCTCAGTCTCACTCACACTCTCACTCACACTCACTGACCATGGGACATCCCTCCTCACACTGACTCACACTCACTCATATTCACACTGACTCACTCACGTTCACACTCAGTCATGCTCACACACTCTCACTCACTCTCACACATACTCACGCTCACACTCACTTGTTCACACTCACTCACTTGCACGGTCACTCTCACTCACAAACACACTCAATCTCACTCACTCACCATGGGAAATCCCTCCTCATACTCACAATCTCACACTCACACTCTCTCACACTCACACTCATTCTCACCCACCATGGAACATCCCTCCTCACACTGACTCACTCACAGTCACAGTCACTCACATTCACACTGACTCACTCACATTCACACTCACTCACACTCACACACACTCACTCACCATGGGAAATCCCTCCTCACACTGACTCACACTCACACTGACTCATATTCACACTGACGCACTCACGTTCACACTCAGTCACGCTCACACACTCTCACTCACGCTCACACACTCACGCTTACACTCACTTATTCACACTCACTCACTCGCACGGTCACTCTCACTCACTAACACTCTCTCTCTCACTCACTCACCATGGGAAATCCCTCCTCATACTCACAATCTCACACTCACACTCTCTCACACTCACACTCTCACACTTATTCTCACCCACCATGGGACATCCCTCCTCACACTGACTCACTCACATTCACACTGACTCACTCACACACGCTCTCTCACACTCACACTCACTCACCATGGGACATCCCTCCTTACACTCACTCCGAGAGCATTTCACCTTCCCTCGGTCTCACGCTTACTCTGTGTACCCAGCACTGCCTCACCATCTCTTGTTCTCTCCTCACTGCTCCGTCCCTGCTCATTTCCTGGCCTCAATCACTCAATCAGGGAGAAATTAGTTGAAGAAATATTGCTGGGCTCAGAAGAAGAGGAAGCTTCATGCACAGCATGAAGTCCAGCTTGGGGCCTGATGGGCCAAATGGCCTGCTTCTATGCTGAGAGTGGGCAGCTCTTTCAAAGATCTATCCCAGGCACAGTGGGCTGAATGGCCTTCTCCTGTCATTGTGCAATTTATGAACTACTACCATTTATTAAGCAACCTGGGATTAGTGATTACACACAACATTGGAAGACAACATAACAACAGCAAGACTTTTGAACGATATCATTAGAATGTTCGTTTCACTCTGGGACACGGACATGGCTTGGGGGCCTGGGGGGGTGGGTGCTGGTTGGTGTTTGGAGGGTGTGTAATCCAGTGTGAAGCAACTCTTCAGAGACTGGCATCCGTCTCTGATTACCATGTATTTACAAATGCATAGCTGCAAACGCGTCAGGCATCCCAATCCCAAAACCCCTCACATTCTGCGTCCTTTTGTGTCAGCCAGGGCTCCCTGATCGGACCCGATGAGCAGCCCCAATCGGGGAACTCATATTCCCCGAGGTGCAGCTGGCTGACCTTGTTCCAATTGTGACACATTGAGTAGCGTGCTGTCCTATGTGCTGTTAGTGAATTGTATTCCCTCCCTCCCCGTTAACCACAACACTGTTTCACCACTCTCACTCTATTCTTTGGCCAGGATTTACAGGCCCAGCTAGAGTCTAGCTCTCTGCTGAATGAGGGGCTGAAGGAGGAACTGAGCGCGTCGAATCGCCGTGTGGTCACCCTGAGCGCTGAGATCGAGACCGTGCGAAACCTACTGGAAACCGCGGAGCGTAGCTGTAAGACAGCAGAGCAGGAGCTGCAGGACGGGCGGGACAGAACAGAAATGATTCTCTCTCAGGTATCTCATCGTCTCCACGTTCGAGTAGTTGAGCATTAGATCCCTGACTCTTTCTGGCCAGCGGTGAGAACCAGGGGGTTGGTGCAGGCTCGACGGGCCGAGCGGCCTCCTTATGCCCTGTGGGGATTCAGTGATTTGATCATTAGATAAAGAGCAAATTGGAGTTCCATCATTCCCAAAATCCCAGGAGGGGAACAGGAAGTGAAGGGAATCAATGGGACAGAACCTGTTGTAACCCTAGCAAGACATGTGCTGCCTTTGAGAGCAGCATTATTCCTGTGCCCCTACACACTTGGAGAGTTTGTGACCCAGTGGGTCATGCTGCTGTCACTGGGGCGGAAATTCAAGACCCACACGAGGGCTGGTTGGTCCTGTAAAGAAACAGGGATTGGAAATCTATGGTCAACCTGCTAAGCCTTTGTACGCTTCCCCACTGATCCCTGTCAAAGGAGGAGAATATCCAAGTGAGTGAAGATACAGGACACACCAATTCCTACAAAATTCCATCCAGCAGAAAGCATACCGTGTCCTCAGGTTTATTAATAGGGACATCGAGTCGAAGGGACACTGCCTGGAAATATGGTGGGGGCAGGTTCAGTTGAGGGATGCTAGAGGTGCATTGGATGGTTATTTGGATAGAAATGTGTGCGCGGATATGGGGAAAAGGCAGGAGATTGGCACTAGATAATAAAACCAGACTAGTTAGCAGAAATGATGGGCTGAATGACCTCCTCTGCACTGCAATAAATGTGTGATTAGACGGTAAATTCATGCTGTTTCCTTTCCCACCTTCAGAACATAAATCTTATAAATCAGAAGAAAACATATGAATATGACATTGAACAACTGAACCAACAGGTTGAGAAATTAATGCAAGAATTCCGTGTGGAAGCTGAGAACTGCCGAAAGGCCAGAAACGAAGTAAGTACAGCACAGTGTTCTGACATAGGACTCAAAATATTAACTCTGCTTTCTCTCTCTACAGATGCTGCCAGACCTGCTGAGTTTCTCCAGCACTTTCTGTTTTTATTTCAGATTTCCAGCATCTGCAGTTTATGATTTTATCTAATTACAGTTTTTTCACTTTCTGCCTGATCCCTACCTGTCACCGTCCCTAATCCTGCGTTATAGTCCCAGTTCCACAAACTCCACTCACTCTCAGAACCCGACTAACATTGAAATCGGGCTGACGAGTGGCAAGTGCCATTCGTGCCACACAAATGCCAGGCTATGAACATCACCAATAGGAGACAATCTAACCACCACCCCCTGATATTCAGTGGCGTTACCATCACTGGATCCCCCACTATCAACAACCTGGGGGTTATCATTGACCGGAAACTCAACTGGACCCACCACATAAACACCGTGGCTATAAGAGCAGGCCAGAAGCTGGGAATACTGCAGTGAGTAACTCACCTCCTGACTCCCCAAAGCCGGACCACCATCTACAAGGCACAAGTCAGGAGTGTGATGGAATACTCCCCACTTGCCTGGATGGGTGCAGCCCCAACAACACTCAAGAAGCTTGAAACCATCCAGGACAAAGCAGCCGCTTGATTGGCACCACATCCACAAACATCCACTCCCTCCATCACTGACGCTCAGTAGCAGCAGTGTGTACTATCTACAAGATGCACTGCAGATATTCACCAAAGATCCTCAGATCCACCTGTTTGTGGCCCAAGCCTCTAACAATGGCAGCCCGCACTCTGAGTTTCAGTCTGAGTTGGTCAGGGCAGGATTTGGAATCGCACGGGGAAATCCTGGAAGTGCAAAGAAGCTGCCACATTTCCTCAGGAGGCCTGGGCTGAAAGACTGACCCAGAGTTCCAGCGCTCTGCTCAAAGTTTAAAAATAAGGTTTAAAACAGACGACATTGTTCCGGCTCTCGCCCTATCACTCTCTCTGCCTGTCCATATTGGCCTTGGCCACCTTGGAGCCTCATACCCCTGTACTCAACCTGCATCTCCCCTCATACTCCCTAAGCCCCCAATCATTCCCAAAGTCCTTTATAGGTCCTATGTCAATTCAGTGCCAAATCATGTCAAGTGGCCATAGTCTAACCAGACCATACGGCTGCTCCTATCTTATCGATGATAGTATTTAGCCTGAGGGTCACTGTGCCTCAGATGAGGGGAGTGGTTGAGAAGGAGAGTCCTTCATGGTGACCTCATCCTGCGATGGAAATTGAACTCACACTGTTTGTTGGATGGAAATGCTTATTGACATAAGGAATTAAGCAGTTGAGTCAAATGTTTGTTTTCATTAGGGATTAGCTGAAGCAATTTCAATGTACCGAATGTTTTTTGTATCAATGAGGCATCCTGACAGAAAATAAATTTATATGAAAGCAAAATACCCCAGAGAAACAGGTGAAGTGGTGTATGATTAGGCACCTCATTGCAAAACTGTTAGTAAATTAGTCATTCAGCATAAACCCTCGAATAGTTTTACACCATTAGTCTCTCTGAAATACCAAGCATTGCTTTTCTTTAAACTTTCAAAACATTCTTTTCAGTTTCTTGACCTCAATGAGCTTAAGCACTTTATAAACACAGCAGGACTGTTCACAATCCCATAGGGTGCCTTACCTACACCAAATCACTCCAGGGTCCGAATGTAAAGGACTATCCTATCTCTCCAAACGGGGAGCAATATAAAAAAATCCACCTGTGCTCGCTTGTCACATCTTCCTCACTTTCCTTCACCCCACAAACACCTCATATTCACACTCATGCCAGTCCATGCAAGCCAGTCACCTCGTGGCCATTCATACACTTATGCCAACTCAGTGGGTACTTTCATCCACCACCTTTCCCCTTCACCAACCATGCCAACTCACTGAGTCTCTACAATTACCCATGCATAAAGGACAATAAATATAAATGTATTACTTCCATTTCTATATTGCAGTCTACAACCTATTGAGAAGAGCACTCCCCATCCATTATTGGACAATTCTTGACAGATCATGACAGGTGTTGACATGATGGAGCGTTCCAAAGGGGATTATACACCTTTCATAGACAATCTTCAGCACAAATAATAGTCTCAAAGAGAATCTAACACCTCCCGCGCCTTCATAACAGCCAAAATCATCCTTGCACCTTACCCACAACCATCCACATCCACAGGGGTACCAAGTCCAAGGGGCTATCCAATACAATTGCACTGAGAACGGACCTTTGACCTTACCTAGTGAAGTCTTCACTCTCCTGGGACTGAAATGATGATAAGAAATAAGAAAATAAGAAATGTTGGGTGGGACTTGGGATTCCTGGCACCTTCAAGCAGTTTGGCATCGATGGAAATGTTTTGTATAAACTCTCAGCTTAGTGAGATGAACAGTCCAGAGTGTGCTGATTGCAAGTGTTTCTCATTGTCCAGGTAACAGCAGTGACTGAGAAGCTGAGGAAAGAACAGGAAATCAAATCCAGCCTGGAACTGGCCAAAAAGAGCCTGGAACTGACCATCAAAGACTTGCAGGAACAGCTGGATGATGCTGAGATGGGGGCACTGAAGAGCAGTAAGAAACAGCTGCACAAGATGGAGGCTCGGGTGAGCTGGGTAACCAACATCGTACAGTATTCATGGAAACCAGGCCCCCCATCGTACAGTATCCATGGAAACCGGGTTCCCAACACAAAGTGTCCATTGAAACCGGGTCCTCTATCACACAGTATCCATGGAAACCAGGCTACCATCGTGGTGTCCATAGAAACTAGGCCCCCATTGTACAGTGCTCATGGAAACCAGGTCCCTATTGTACAGTATCCATGGAAACCAGGCTCCCCTTGTATGGTACCCATGGAAACCAGGCCCTCTATCGTACAGCATCCATGGAAACCAGGCCCCTATCATAAATTATCCATGGAAACCAGGCTCCCCTTGTATGGTTTCCATGGAAACCAGGCCCTCTATTGCACAGTATCCATGGAAACCAGGCCCCTATCATAAATTATCCATGGAAACCAGGCTCCCCTTGTATGGTATCCATGGAAACCAGGCCCTCTATTGCACAGTATCCATGGAAACCAGGCCCCTATCATGAATTATCCATGGAAACCAGGTCACAATTGTACATTGTGGATTATAAGCCCTGAATTGGCAAACAGACCCTCCTACATGAATCTTAAACATTTAGTTTTCAGGTACAGCCTGTAATTGGGAAAGGCAGTGGTGTGTTGGCCTTCATTGCAAGGGGCTTGGAGTGTCAAATGCGGGAGGTCTTACTATAGCTGTGCAGACCAATGAGGAGTCTTTCCATGAATATATCGGAGTCAGTGGGAGTGAAAGTGAGGGCCAGATGTTCCTACAAAGGAGAAGGTTGTGACCCAAAATTCCTGAGAACCCCAGAAATCAAGGAACGTACAGGATTGGATGAGGAATAAAAGTGAAACTTATGGTAGATACAGAGAGTTTAGAAAACCTGGAACCAGAGGAGTCTAAGAGGGGGGTCACGGTCGAGGTGTTTACAGTTACAGAGGGGCATAAACAGGACAGATAGGAATGAAATTTTCCCCTTGGTGGAGGGATCAATGACCAGGGAAGTGGGGTATCTATTTGCGTTAAGGGGTAGAAGATTTAGAGGGGATGAGAGGAAAATCTTTTATACCCAGAGGGAGGTGGATGTCGGCCTGTAAGGCTGCTAGGGGCAGAAACCCTCCCATAACATTTAAGATGTATTTAGGTGGGCACTTGCCATGCCAAGGCATGTGAGGCTATGGGCCAAGCACTGGAAAATGACATTAGCATTGTTAGCAGGTTATTTTTGGCCAGCACAGACTCAATGGGTGAAGAGCCTTTTTCTGTGCTGTTGATCCCTATGACTAAGCCCGAGAGGAGTATTGAAGGTACAGGGTGTTATTTTAAGAGGAGATTCGAAAAGCGAAGAGGAGCTGTGAAAAAATACTGATGGGTAAAATGTACAAAAATCCAAAGGGGTGTTATATGTATCTTAAGGGCAAGAGAATAACTGGGGAACAAATAGGGCCATTAGGGACCAAAGTGGCAATGTGTGTGGAGTGGAAGACACAGCTGATATTATAAATGAGTATTTTGCATCTCTATTCACTACAGAGAGGGACATTGTACATATAGAAAATAGAATGGAGACTGTGATATAATTGAATAAATTAGCATTGACGGGGAGAGGGGATTAGTGGTTTTAATGAACTTGAAAGTGGATAAGTGCCCAGGCCCAGACGAGATGAATCCCAGGCTCCCGTGAGACACATGGGACGAGATTGCAGGGGTTCTGACTTTAATTTTCAAATTCTCTCTGGCTTCGGGAGGCCAGGATTGGAGAATGGCCAGAATGTTGCCATTACTCAAGAAGGGAGATAGAGTAAATCAGAAATCTAATGAGCCTAGAAAAAACTGAGCACAGAATTAATCGGCACTTGGGAAGACATGGAGTAATCAAGGATAGTCAACATGGCTTTGTAAGGGAAAGGTCATGTCTAGCAAATTTGAATGAAATGTTTGAGGAGGTGATTAGGTGTGTAGATGAGAGTAATGTGGTTGATGTAGTCTACATGGAATTCAGTAAGGCTTTTGACAAAGTTTTGACAAAACGGCAAAATGGTTAAGAAGCTAAGAGCTCATGGGATCTAGGGCAAATTGGACTTAGTGGCAGAAAAACAGAGGGCGATGGTTGAAGGGTGTTTCAGTGAGTGGAAGCCTGTGTCCAGTGGTGTGCCAGAAGGTTTGGTGGGTCCCTAATGTTTGTAGTGTACATTAATGATCTTGACCTGAATGTAGGAGTTATGGTCAGTACATTCCCCCCCTAAAGTTCGTAAGTACTGAGGAGGAAAGCCTCATAATACAGGGCAACATAGACAGGCTGATTATATGAGCTCTCAATGGCCAATGGAGTTACTCCTGATAAGCCAAACATGATGCATTTTGGGAGGATTAACAAGTAGGAGAGTAGGCCAGACGTGGATGAAGGTTGTCATGGTGACAATGATGGCACAGCCTTGGCATTAGTAAATTGTGCCAGCACAGCTTCTGCCTCATCGTATGAAATACAAACGTGCTGCATGTAAACTCCCGACCCCTCCAGCGATTTCCACTTGGAGAAAACCTCACACTCCACAGCTAAAGTCCGCGCTTTCCACCTTGTACCAGATTTCAGTGGGGTGAGCTGCCTTGAAATAAAACATGGGGATATTTTCTCAAACTGCAGAACCGAGAGCTGGAGGAGGAAATTGCCATTGAGAAGAAGAAGAATGCTGAGTTACAAAGAGGGTTAAGGAAGCAGGAACGCTGTGTTAAAGAACTCAGCTTCCAGGTAACTGTCTGCATTGCCATCAGGTATCACAAGACACAATGCAATGACCCGAGAACAGCATACTAATCAGCCGATGCTCCAACTGATTCAGAAAACTCCAGTAACTTCCTTAAAAACAATTTGTCATTAACCAAGCAGCGCTGGCTTTGCTCAATTAATTGACACTTCATCCATGTTGATGATCTTGTTCCAGGTTGTCATTTAGAACTTAGAACTGTGCAGCACAGATACAGGCCCTTTGGCCCACCATGTCTGTGCTGACCTTGATGCCATTCTGAACTAACCCTGTCTGCCTGCACATGATCTATATCCCTCTATTCCCTGCTGTTCATGTTCTGTCTAAATGACTCTTAAACATCGCTATCACCTCCTCTGGCAGTTCCAGGCACCTACCATCCTTTGAGTAAAAAAACTTCCTCAGACATCTCCTTTTCCCCCTCTCACCTTAAATCTTTGCTCCCTAGTATTTGACATTTCCACTCTGGGAAAAAGTCTCTGACTATCCATCCTATCCATGCCTATATATAATTCTATACACTTCCACCAGTCACCCCTGTACCAGTCCAACACTCTCGCGAAAACAATCCATTTATCCAATATAGATAACACAGTGTGGAGCTGGGGGAACACAGCAGGCCAGGCAGCATCAGAGGAGCAGGAATGCTGATGTTTCGGGTCGGGACCCTTGTCCAGTCCCTTCTTTTTGCTAATACACTCCAATCCTGGTAAATCTCTTTTACACCCTCTCCAAAGCATTCACATCCTTCCTACAGTGTGCAGAGAGAGTTGGACACAATACTCATTCTAAATGTGCCCTAATTAAAGTTTTATACAGCTGCAACTTGTCTTGCCAGTTTTTATACATAATGCCCCACCCAATGAAGATGTGCACACTGAATGCCTTCTCTACCACCTTAGCCACTTGTGTTGCCGCTTTCAGGGAGCTATGGACTTTTTACCCAATATAGCCTCCGTCTATTGATGCCCCTAAGAGTCCTGCCATTTACTGTACACTTTCCTGTTGCATTTCACCTCCCCAAAATCCATCAGCTCACTCTTATCCGCATTAAGCTCCATCTGCTGTTTCTCTGCCCAACTTTCCAATTGATCTATATCCTGCTGTATCCTTCAACAACCTTCCTCCTTATCCACAACTCCGCGCTTTCTAGAAGCTTCCGCACCACTGAGATTAAACCAGCCGGCTGTTGGTTGCTGTACTTATCCTTAAAACCCTTTTTTGAACACGGGTGTAACATTTGTAATTGTCCAGTCCTCTGGCACTAGCCCTGGGTTTGAGGAGGACTGGAAGGTTACGACCGGAATCTCTGCTGTTGCCGTCCATATTTCTCTCAGTATTCTCCGAAGCCTTCCGTCTGAAAACCAGTCTCTCCAAGACCCCCCCTTGGTCAAATTTTGGCCAATTCAGTGTCTCAACCACTTCCATTTCCACCGTGATAAAAACACATACAAAGTTCTCACTAGGAATCTGCCTTCATGTATAAATTGCATTTTTGAGCACACTTCACCTTCCTGCTAATAAGATACTTATAAAAGACTTTTGAATTATTTTTCACGTAGATCCTCAGTCCTTTCTTGTATCCCATGTGTCATCCAGAAGATGACTTATTGAACCTAATTTCTTGTGACCTTATTTTCAGTATCAAGACAACCTGAATGGCCCCACTCTCAGAGAGTGACCCTGACTGTCAGAGCAAAAACAAGGACGATCTGGTGTTACTTTTCCAAGTGATTCTGGTTTTTCCCACAGTTCACTCACTTCATTTATATTTTTTTAAACAGACTGAAGAAGATCAAAAAAATTTACAAAGGCTACAGGAAGTGATTGACCAAATGCAGCTGAAGATGAAAAGTTACAAGCAGCAAACTGAGCAGGCAGTGAGTAACCTTCACTCTGCATTACTCATGGAGTAACTGGGCAGTGAGTAACCTTCACTCTGCATTATTCAT
>JAHRHZ010000033.1:4057357-4076645 GCA_024137785.1 Ginglymostoma cirratum
TAGTAGTGCAACTCCACCGCTTTTTCCTTTTTGCTCGTCCTTCATAACCATGCTGATGGCCTAAAGGCCCTCCGCTTCTTCCTGAAAAAGTTTTCCTGCTCCTATGATGCTGCTTGACCTGCTGTGTTCATCCAGCCCCACACCTTGTTATCTCAGTGAGTGAGTAATGCTCAGTCAGTATTCGAGTCAGGCTGAGTAGACAACTGCCCACTGTTATTAAGGGTTGACCAGGCATTGAGTGGGTGTATAGCTCAGTGAATTGTTTTGTCCTCTCCTAGTAGCAGGTTATAAACACATTATAACAGGTTATAGCAAGGATACTAAACCAGTTATTGTGAAGAAAAGCTTCTTTAATATGGTACAGTCTGAGAATGTAAATAAGACTACATGCCCTAAGTAATCCCAGTTTGCGTAGACGTAGATATTTTCCTAATGAACCAGCTCAGGTGTGTTACGACACACCTCTGGACCAGATGGGCCTCCTGGCTTAGGGGAAGGGACACTACCACTGCGTCAGAAGATGCCTCACTGCTTTAGGTTTACAGATTACATGTAGGTGCAGGCTGATGTTTAATAAGACAGGTTCGGCGAGGCGTGTAACCTGTATGAGTGTTAAATGGTGTGTGAACATATTCTGTACAGTGTGGCTGCACAGGCATGTAGCGAAAACGACAGGTTAATGGTAAGCCGGACAGCTAATAAACATGAGGATATTACCAGGTGAGCTGAGTGATTTTCTGATTCCAGGAGGAACAGGCCAATGTCAACCTCTCAAAATTCCGGAAAATCCGGTACGAGCTGCAAAATGCAGAGGAGAGAGCGGACGCAGCTGAAAATCAAGTGAACAAACTGCGGCCAAAGGCAATGCAGCTCTACAGTTAGGTAAAGAAGTGAAAATGAGATTCTTGTCGCAGTATACAAAATGACTTTTCACGGTGCAGTGGGATGATACTCTTGGCTACATGTTATTCCTTATTTCATACGGATTAGTGCCTAATGAAGTAATTGCAGGGGGGCTAGAAATTCCGACGCATTTTCTTTTTGGACAAATTCGCAAACATTCTGGGAGCTATTTGCTGGAGCCCCATTTCACCAGCCTGTGCCTCTTCCCTGACAATTCAGAAAGCTGATTGGGACCTTCACAGTTACTGTGGTGACTGCACCAACAGAGGCCCGAGGGACAGACTGATATCTGCCAAAGTTCTGCTCGATCCACCCATAAGACCATAGGATATAGGAGCAGAATTAGGCTACTCGGATTGAGTCTGCTCAATACCCTCTTATATACATTCAGTGACCTGGTCTCCATAGGCTTCTGCAGCAATAAATTCCACAAAATTCACCAGCCTCTGGCTGAAGAAATTCCTCCTCTCCTCAGTTCTAAAGAATCGTTCCTTAACTCTGAGGCTGTGCCCTTGGATCCTAGTCTCCCCTACTAGTGGAAACATCTTTTCTGTACCCACTCTAACCAGGTCTGTCAGTATTCTGCAAGTTTCAATCAGATCTAAAGAAGGATGTCTTTAAATGAACGCTAACATTGCATTTGTCTTCCTAACTGCCGACTGACACTGCATGCTAACCTTAAGAGAATCCTGAACCAGGACCCTGAAGTCACATTGTGCATCAGATTTCTAAAGCCCTTCCCCCTTTAGAAAACAGTCTACACCTTTATTCTTCTTACCAAAGTGCATAACCTTATACTTTCCCACCTTGTATTCCATCTGACACTTCTTTGCCCAGTCTACCAGTCTGTCCAAGTCCTTCTGCAGCCTCCCCACCTCCCACAACACTACCTGTCCCTCCACCTTTGTGTCACCTGCAACTTAGCAACAATGCCCTCCGTTCCTTTAACCAGATCGTTAATGTATAACGTGAATAGTTGTGGTCTTGACACTGACCCCTGTGAAACCCCACTGGTCACTGACCGCCATCCTGATAAAGACCCCTTTATCCCCACTCTTTGCCTTCTGCCAGTCAGCCAATCCTCTATCCATGGTAATACCTCGCCCCTAACACCATGGGCTTATAAATTTCCAGCATTCCTTCTCATGTTTCTCCAGTGGGAATTGACCTGTTGCAAGGGAACACGAATTCTAGAGATGGGTACAGAATTTTCCAGGCTCATGCAGAGGCTTTTAACAGGGTGAGGATGATCTTCAGCAAGAAGAAAAACTCCAGTTTCCCAACTTTGAATAAAAGTTTTGTTATTAAGTTCTCAGAACGTTCAGGGTGGGCCAGTTTCCTGACTTCATTCGTCAGGAACCTGTCTTGAGTCATTAGCATGTTATGAATACTGAATAATGCCCAGCCTGCTGCCCAACATGGATATAATCTTCAAAGCCAAAAACATGAACTATATATGAAGCATGTACCCGGAGGGAGGGTCATGGGAATCATTCACACACTTTTTCACCCTGACATTTTAAGCTGAGGGGTCATAATTCAGCCCATACATACCTTTGTATTGCTCTGAAAAACTACAAGGTTTTTGAAAAATATTATTTATTTGTGGGACATGGGCGTCACTGGCTGAGCCAGTACTTATTGTCCATCCCTAGTTGCTCTTGAGAAGGTGGGGGTGAGCTGTTTTCTTGAACCGCTGCAGTCCACGTGCTGTGGGTTGACCCACAATGCTATTAGGGACAGGATTTCAGGATTTTGACCCAGCAACAGTGAAGGAATGGAGATATATTTCTAAGTCAGAATAGAGGGGAATTTGGAGGTGGTGGTGTTCCCATATGTCTACTGCCCTTGTCCTTCTAGATGGAAGTGGTTGTAGGTTTGGAAGGTATTATCCGAGGACCTTTGGTGAATTTCTGCAGTGCATCTTGTAGATAGTACACACTGCTGCTACTGAGTGGTGGAAAGAGTGAATATTTGTGAAATGGTGTCAATCACATGGGCTGCTTTGTCCTGGATGATGTCAAGCTTCTTGTTGGAGTATTCCATCACATAAAGTGCGAGACAATACACAACAAAGGTATTTAATCCTAAGTGAAGGCTGTATGGTTTGGCAGTACCAGTTAAGTCCAGGGATTTGGTAATTTGGGAAAGTTGACAAATAAAAATATTTTTAAAAATGATCAAGACAAGAAGGACTAGAAGATATCACAGTCACGCCACACAGCCACAGCCTGCAACTAAAATGTTACAGTTGTCATGGAAAAATTGAATGGAAAATATTGATAAATACAACCAAAATATTATGACAATTTCTTGCAGAAATATGACCTATGTAAGATGTTTAATTATATTTAAGACTAAAACAGGATGGTAAAAGCCAATGTTACTAATATTTATGTATCTAGATTGAGAGGGTGACTGAGGTTGAAGTATTGGTTTTAATCAATTTTCATCTCATTGACACTCCTTAGGGTAGCGACTGATGGAATGCAAGATCACTTCATGACCAGACATGAGCCGCGATGAAATTTGATTGCTTGAGCTGAGACACTAGTTTAGAGAATCGAGGAGATCTTGCTGACAATGCTATGCCCCTGGTTGTGAAATCATAATCATGGGAGGGCTGTGACACATAGAGTTTTGCCAATAGCTAAATAAGATTTACTCAAATAATCATTTTATTGAAATTTTTTAAGATTTAATGAAAATATGTTGGCTTTTTCACCAAGCATGGAAACGTGACTGATTCACCCTCGTTAGAACAAATGTCTCTGGTGCCATCACTGCACCATTTTAACGTTTTATAGGACTCTGCAGAGTCAAGGATATACACAAACGTACATATGTGGCTCAGTGGTAGCACTTTTCTGGATCAGGAGGTAACAGATTCAAGACCTGCTGCAGGCTTCTAGATCATAATCGAGGCAGTCCCCAGGGATTCCTGCATATTGCAGATGCTGTCTTTCACATTTAATGCTTAACCAGAAAATACTTCCCCACCCCACTGGCTGACATAGATGCAAGAGATGCCACTGTTTGAAGAGAAGTAAGCTTGTCTCCTGGCTACCATTTATTGCTCAACTCAGATTAAATGATTAACGATCCATCACTGATGAGACATTGCTATGTGGAGACTGACTAGCTGCTGCGTTTTTCCTGACATTACTGCGTGACAAAGCAGTAATTGAGAAGTGGACGTGAAAGTCACTATATCAGTCCAAATTCTTTCCTTGCTCATCATAGACCAACTGCCATTATTTTGTTGAAAATGAAGGAAGAAGCAACTGCATTTCCCTCCTGAAGATCTGAGCTCCACTTCCATGTCACTCCTGATGCAGAATCTTTGGGAGAGGGTTTGGAAAGAGGTATCTCTAAGTTGGTAATGTACAACCTGATCAGAGCATCTGAGTGCAGAACTGGGAAAATATGGTGTCCCTTATTTAAAATGAGCAAAAATAATTTACTACATCCTGATCAGGGGTGACGAAAATAAAACAAAATGCTACAATCAAAACAGAAAGATTTGGAGATAACAAGGTGTAGAGCTGGATGAACACAGCAGGCCAAGCAGCATCAGAGGAGCAGGAAGGCTGACGTTTCGGGCCTAGACCCTTCTTCAGAAAGATTTGGAGTTGCCTCAAGTTCTAACGTAAGATCACACACAACACTTCCAGATGGTCTGTCAACTGATTCATATTTCCAAAAGGGTCCATTTTGGCAGCTTTCATTTTACAGATTACATTTAAATAGAAACTTTAACAGAGTGAAATAGCCCAAGGTGCTGCAACTGGAGCATAAAAATCACATAAGGAGATATTAGGGAAGTTTAACAAAATCTTGGTTAAAAGAGGTAGGTTTTAAGAAAAACTCTGAAGGCTAGGGAGGTCAGGAGGTTCAGGGAGAGAATTTCAGAGGCTTATGCAACTGAAGGTCTGGCATAAATCAGGGATGCAGTACACTGCTGATAAATCATCAGTGAGTGGTGCTAAATCTATTGAGCTTTCAGGAATCAAAACAAATATTCTTAAACTGAAATTAGCTCAAATTTGAAAACCGTATTTTTAAATTATGAAATCAGTCAATTGAGTTTGAAATACAGAGGATGCAAAAAGCACAAATTTCTGAGCTCGGAGGATCTAGGTTCAAGTCCCGTTCCAGAGATTTAAACACAAAATTGTGGCTGACACTCCCACAGTGCAGCATGCGCAGCTTAATACTGTCTCATCAGAGGGGCTGTCTTTTGAATGAGACATTAAGAACATGAGAAATGGATCAGGAGTAGACCATGTGGCTCCTCAGGCCTGCTTCATAAAAATCAGGGCTTATCTGCACTACTAGGCATAAAAGATCCTGCCACATTATTCAAAGAGTAGCAGGGAGCTCTCTTCGGTATCCTGGTCAACGTTAATTCTCAGTTGACACCAGTAAAATAGATCATTTGCTCATTATCACTGTGGGAGCTTGCTATGTACAAACTGGTTTCTAAATTTCTTATATGATGACAACAATGGCTACATTTTAGAAGTTTTTACACAGCTTGGACATACTGAGGCAGCGAAAGGTTTAGATGCAAGCTCCTTAGCTTCATTTTTGCCAGTTTAGCTCTCAGCTGAAGTAATGGTAATCACATCAGCCACAGGAACTCAAGAGTTAACTAACAATCACTCAGTAACTCCACATCCTACCCTCTCTCATTTCAGTGATACACTGACTCACCCAGACACATACATGATCACAGACTGTTTGAGATGGTTCCCAGAGTTGGAAATGGTGGAAATAACTAATTCTAGTAAATCCAAAAGTTTGATATTTCATGATAGTTTGTTGCTTTGCTTTCTCCCTCCTATTTTGAATATTGCTTTGATAGCAACAATAGCTGGCGGCATGCAAGAACAATAAAAAGATACAAAATGTGGAAAGAATGTGGCCAATCTTTCTCAAAGCAAAATTTATTTGTTAAAAAAACATTAAAAAAGTCCAAAGCAATTTCTGGTACTTAGAGTTGCAAAAATAAACTTTAATATAATACAAATATAAATAGATAGAAGACTGTAAGAATGCTGTGTAAAATGACGACCGATGAACATTCTGACACTTCTGGAACATTGCGCTGTACACAGGAAGCCTTGTTCACTGTAGCACATTACCTCGGCAGAGCCACAACAGTAGTGCAGACTGTTTTGAAGGCAGTAACTGAACTAATAAGCACAATCAGAAGACATGATTGCTAAATTACTCTTGGTTGTCGATGACCATTGACCATTTACCCTCAAACATCATTTAAAAGAATGAAGTATTAACATTACGTCAGGTCCTCCATAAAAACTGAACAACTTTGATTCAAAGACGGGAAGTTGCCAAATACTTCAAATTGTCACAGATTTACAAATCAGTGGAAAATACAAAACTGAAAGCCTGAAATAATAAATCAGAACATCTGTGAACGTGCAGCACGACCACTAATATTAATCAAGAGAAATGAACATTTTAGGTGAATGTCTTTCACAAAAGCATTTCTTACAGAACATTCGTTCCAAAGGCCTACCCGTCTTGACAGATCTGGATCATCTAAGTGGGTTTCAGTGTTCCGTTATTATTGTTTTTAAGATATGTTTAGTGGCTCTAGCACAGCAAAAACTAGAGATGGTAAACAACTATCAAAGCTGCATTAATGATGACAAAACTGCTTTATTATTTAATGTTTGCCAAGGATCACTTGCTGGTGGATCCCTCTGCAGCCTACATTAACATGTTCTGAGGAAGGGTCACCAGACCTGAAACGTTAACTCTGAATGTTTTCTTCACAGATGCTGCCAGACCTGCTGAGCTTTTCCAGCAACGTCTGTTTTTGTCCCTGTTTTACAGCATCTGCAGTTCCATCTGGTTTTTATTTAACATGACACAAATCAGATGCATTATCTGAGAGCTCCCTTTGATTTTGACCCTACCAGTGAAGGATCTGAGTAGTGGTCAATACAGGGACCATGTCTTAATTGAAAATTCTATTTCAAAAGGTTCCTTCCCCTTGCTATACAGACGTTAGCATTTCCTTGGTTGCTAGTAACATTCCTGTGCTTTTTTGGTTTTGAGTTGGGAAGCAAGATGAGAAGACGGAACAGCCCTGAAATCCATGATGAGTCAACAGCTGAGATAAACCTGAAAACCTGAGTTTGCAGATGATCGGGGTGAAAAGAGCAGCCAATTATACTAAAACCGTGATGTATCTAGGCAATGCTAGGTCACTGCTCCCAAATAAAGGTGTTGAGGTTCCTCAATGTAAGATATCAGATTGTGTGGCACAGTTGAGAAGCAGCTACGACGTTTAATAGTAGCACTAACCATGTTGGGCAACAGACATCCCACCCTAGGAATCTGCCTGCTCAAGCTCACTTCATTCTGATCAATTCCTCTGTCGCCATCCGTATTATTTCATTGAAGTCAAAGTTGAGATATTTCCGCCAGAATCTTCGATCTCGTCCATAGACCTGAGCTGGATAACATGGGCTCTCTGGGTGAGAAGATGACAGAGGGCAGGAATATATTGTTTGATAAGCAAATATCAAAAGGCTGTTTGTTATGATAACAAGGAAACAAGCAAAAAAAAAACAGCTCCAACTACAGGATAACAAGGTGTGGGGCTGGATGAACACAGCAGGCCAAGCAGCATCAGAGGAGCAGCAACCAGCATCTGCAGTACCTATTATCTCTGACACAGCTCCGACTACACTGTTTAATAGAAAGCACATGGTGACAGCTATGTCATATTTAGACAATACACACTGCATTTCTGTGAACAGTGTATATGTCAGGAAGAGGGCAACAGTGGGAACAGATGCAGTAACAGGCCTAAGCACATGCGTGCACGCACACAGCACAGCACAGCAGCTAATAGAATCAGTAAATCTAGAACTGAAAGCAAGTCTCAGTTACGGCAACAATGAAACTATCAATGTACTGATCTGGTAATCTACCATCTTACCTGGCCTACCTCTGGCTTCCCTACATTTACCCATCTAAAATGACCTATCAAGCCACTCAGTTCAACAGCAATTAGGGATGGACACCAAATGCCAGTCTTGCCAGTAACACACACATCTCATGACACGGTAAAGCAATTTTAAAAATCCCAGGGTTGCACTGTGGTCACTGACTATAGCCTGCGCTACAAAGAGTGTTGTACTTAAACTCTAAACACAAACTCAGGAGAATCCATCATCACAAAAGATAAAAATGCATACACTAAATCTGGAAACTTCGGTGAACAACAGACAGATTAAAAACCAGTTGTTTCAGCAGTTTCTTCTGGGGAAGGAAAGCTCCATGATTCCATTTCTACACTTTGGTGAATGACAGTAGTGAAAATCAAATTAGCTAGGACTCCCATTAGTGAACATGTTTCTAGACAGAGTCTCAGAATAAGGAACAAAACAGAAATTGCTGGCAAAACTCAGCAGATCTGGCAGCATCTGTGGACAGAAAGCAGAGTCAACGTTTCAGTTCGACAGTTCTGAAGAAGGGTTACTGGACCCAAACCATTAACTGTTTTCTCTCCACAGATGGTGCAAAACCTGCTGAGTTTTCCCAGCAATTCCTGCTTTTGCTCCTGATTTCCAACATCCGCAGTTCTTTGTTTGATTTTTCTCAAAGCTAAGAGTTGGCCATTTAGGACTGGGGAGAACTTTTTAACTCCTACACTCAGAGGGTGATGAATTTCAGTCATGGAATAACGGCCCAAACTGGTCCATGTTGACCATGGTTCCCATTCAGCTAGTTCCAATTGCCCATGTTTGGTACATATCCCTCTAAACCCTTCTCATCCATGTACCTATCCAAATGCTTTTTAAAAAAATGTTGCTATTGTATCTGCCTCAACCACTTTCTCTGGCAGCCCATTGCATATATGCACCACTCTCTGTGTGAAGAAGTTGCCCCTCAGGTCCTTCTTAAATCTTCGCCCTCTCACCTTAAACCTGTGCCCTCTAGTTTTCAATTGCCTATCGCTGGGAAAAAGACTACATGCATTTATCCTGTCTATGTCCCTCACAATTTTATACACCTCAATAAGGTCACCCCTCCTTCTCCTATGTTCCAAGGAATAAAGTCTTATCCTGGCCAACCTCTCCCTATAACTCAGGCCTACTAGTCTTGGCAACATCCTTGTAAATCTTCTTTGCACATTTTCCGGTTTAACTATGTCTTTCCTATAACAGGGTGACCAAAACTGCACACAATACTCCAAGTGCGGCTTCACCAACGACTTATACAACTGTAACATAACGTCCCAACTCTTTTACTCAATGCCTTGACCAATGAAGACCAGCAAATCTTTGCAATTTCCATTCTAGATTAGATGCTGAGTGTATTTAAGATAAAAGTTGACAAGATCGTTGAATATGAAGATAAGTAGCGATATGAGGTTAGTATGGGAAGATGAAATTGATGTAAATCAGCAATAGTCTTGTTGAACGTCAAAAGACTTGACTAATTGAATATTCAATTCCTTCTCCTGAGACTAAAAGATGGAGGAGCAAAGGTAGATCATTCAGACCATCAAGTCTGCTTTGCCAATGAATGAGATCATGGCTAATCTGATAACTCTCAATTCCACTTTACTGCCTTTTCCCCATAACCTTTCACTCCCTTCTGTCCATCTGTTTAAATCTTTATATCTCAGCCTATATTTACTTCCAGTAACTCTTGTTGGCAGAGGTTCTTTCTCAATGGTACAGTTGTAATGATAGAGGGGTGGCACGGTGGCTCAGTGGTTAGCACTGTTGCCTCAGCGCCAGGGACTCGGGTCCGATTCCAGCCTCAGGAGGCTGTCTGTGTGGAATTTGCACATTCTCGCCGTATCTGTGAGGGTTTCCTCTGGGTGCTCCAGTTTCCTCCCACAGTCCAAAAATGTGCAGGTTAGGTGGATTGGCCATGCTAAATTGCCCATATACTGTCCAAGGTGAGTTGGTCAGCCATGGGAAATGCAGGGTTATAGGGTAGAGGGGTGGGTCTGGGTAGGATGCCCTTTGAGGGTTGGTACAGACTCAAATGCGCCAAATGGCCTGCACTGTAGAGAATTCTATGATTTGAACTTCAGACACTCTTAAAAAGCTCACTTGAATGAGACACAATCTGTTTTAATCCAAGAAGACAAGGGGAGGGAGAGGAGAAAAGAAGGTTCAGACCTAATGAAAACACGTTTTTAAAGTTTAATAAATGAGTAGGAGATGCCTTACCGATACCATGAAATATTCTCGCAATGGCTCTGCCAGAGAACTTCTCCTCATGATGGATAGACAAGAATTGTCGGATGTCAGCTCGGATCTGACTTTCCCAGTCTTTGAGCTGAAACACAGAGACGCCATTCGGGGTGAAATCTTACAATCACTGTCCCTCCCTCTCGAGATGTTCTTACTTTAGTAAAATAACGCTAATAGTCTTGGCCAAAAAGGAAATGAATGAGCAACGCCCCTGTCAGTCTTATCCGGGGATCACACTGTTGTCAAGTGATTGGGATTGATTTAGTACATACACAAATTGATATTAGTCAATTATCCTCTACTGGTCACATTTACCTGCTCTCATCAGGAAACAGCTGAGATTTTGGACAGAAGTTCTGTTTACCATAGTCCTTAGGGACTCATTTAAACAGATTCCTGCTTGCTGCAAATCCTGCCCCATCTCCAACCAAATGGCTATCAGAACACTCAATGCAATTTGTCAGCGCCAACAATGTTCTTAGTTGTCAAACTTGTTTTAGTTACAAAGGTACTAGAACTCACAGCCTAATGTGGCAAAAATGAGCCAGTGGAATTACAAATTCACTCCAATTCTGTTAGGGTTCAGCACTGAAAGAACAGAAACAACGTTTTTCAAGTTTTAATAAATGAGTTCTAATAAATAATGATAGAGATGCACTCTTCACCCCCATTTTCACATAACAAACAGCACCATAAAAAGGTCTGAGCCTGTACAAACCTTTGCTCTGCTCAATTCATCCTCATCTTCTGAGCAATTCGTGCTTTGACTCTGATCATTTTTCTGATCAAAATATTCTTTCAGCACTTGTTTCAAACGTGAGCTCTTCTCCACAGAAACAGCATCTGCACAGATGCTGCAGTTCTTAAAGGCTACACTAGAGGACACAGAGAGAGTGGAAACAGAAACAGAAACTAGTCATTCATTAAAGTGGCTTGACAAATGCCACACTTTCAACATTAACTAGGAGTAATCTGATGAACCCAGTCCAACTGTAGTTAATGGAATTATCAGTGAGGAGCAAGGTTAATCATCCAATAACCTACTTCAGGTTAATGGCCATCTCCTTTGGCATTCACTTTCAGTACAGATTGCCACACACTGACCTTAGTTTGTACAAGTGATCTATATGCACAACTATGAGATTGCTACAGAATAACACTCACTTTTCTGAGTACTTCACTTTACTGTAAGAAGTGATGTGTCACCTGAGGAAGCGTCTTTGAGAGGGTATTTAAAGAGGGAACTAGACCGGTTAGATGGCTGGGGGGTATTTACATAGGGAATCTGGGGTTGTCCCCAGGTAAAGGGTATTGAATGGAGATGTGTTAGAGATGTACTTGCTTATGCAAGGTTCAGGTATGGCGTACAAGTTCTTCAACAAATGTAGCAGAGACATCAACAAGTGGGAGATCCTTGTTCGGAAGCAATGGTCTTGGAGGAAGTTTCCGTACGAGATACAATTCTTTGAGAACACCCATCGTCAAGAAGTACAGAAAAGGGGAAAGGAACACAAGCAATGAAAGTCAAGGTCTCGTTCCAACCCCCAGAAACAGCTGCCAGACGTGTGGCCAGAGATGTGGCTCTAGGATCGGGCTCATCAGCCTCACTAGGTCCCACAAAACCGAGGGCCGGTGACACAGAGTTCCCTTGGTGGACAAGCAAACATACTTGTGAACTGATTATGAAACGGAAAAGTACTCCCTTTAGTTAAGAACACAAGGATGAGGGACAGTGATCTAAGGTTTTGGGAAGGAAATGCAGGGAAAAATTTTCCAAAAAAAAAAGTATTTTTTTAAAAAAAAAATCATTCTTGTGATGAGGGTGTCACTGGCAAGGCCAGCATTTATTGCCAATCTCTAATTTTCTTTGAGGTGGCAGTCTTCTCAAACTGCTGCAGATTGTGAGGAAGATGTAAAGTGGCTTCAGGAGAATTTGGACAGGCCTAGTGAATGAGCAAGAACATAGCAGATGGAATATAATGTGGAAAATGTGAGGTTATCCCTTTTGGCAGGAAAAACAGACATACACAGCACTTCTTAAAAGTTAGGAGAGTTTGAAAAGTGTAGTTAATATAAGGGTCCCAGGTGCCTTTGTTAATAAATCACTGAGGGCTACAATGCAGGTACAGCAAGCCATTAGGGAAGCTAAGGGAATACTGGTCTTTATCACAAGAGGATTTGAGTACAAGAGTAGTGAAGCTTTCCTTCAATTGTATAGCAGCTTGGTTAGATTCCACCAGGAGTACTGTGAGCAGTTTTGGATTTCTTATCTCAGCAATGATATTATTGCCGTGGAGGGAGTGCAAAATAGGTTCACGAGTCTTGTTCCTGGGATGGCAGGACTGTCCTGTGAAGACAGGTGCAACCTGAACTCTTACTGTCCTGACTCAGAGGCAAGAGGCTGACCCTGAGTGAGTATGATCTCAGAAAGTCACTCCATCTCTGAAAGATTCAGAGAGCTGTACAGCACAGAAACAGACCCTTGGACAGGACGGTGGCTCAGTGGTTAGCACTGCTGCCTCACAGCACCAGGGACCTGGGTTCAATTCCAGCCTCAGGTGAATGTCTGTGTTGAGTTTGCACATTCTCAGCGTGTCTGCATGGGTTTCCTCCAGGTGCTCCAGTTTCCTCCCACAGTCCAAATATGTGCAGGTTAGCTGGATTGGCTATGCTAAATTGCCCGTAGTGTTCGGGGAGGGGTAGATTAAGTGGGTTATAGGGGGATGGATCTGGGTGGGATGCTCTGAGGTTCGGTGTGGACTTGTTGGGCCGAAGGGCCTGCTTCCACAGTGTAGGGATTCTATGATTCTATAAGTTTGGGAAAACAGGGTCTGTATTCTTGAGTTTCAAAGAATGAGAACTCATCTCATTGAAAGTTACAAATACTTGAATAAACAGACAAGATAGATGAGTTAAGATGTGTTCTCTGCTCAGGGAGTCTAGAATCTGGTGGCAGAATCTAAAAGTGAGGATTCCACTTAGGTCAGAGATGAGAAGAGAGTTTGTTTTACTCAAAGTTGCGAATCTTTGGAATTGTCCATTTCAGAGGGCTGTAGAAGCTCAGTCTTTGAATATATTTAAGGAACAGAACGATACGTTTCTGATTACCAAATGACATACAGGCTTATTTGAGATGGGATAGGTAAAAGGCATTGGAGTGTTAGGTCATATTGACTGACTCAACAACAGCCCTGAATGGCTTTCTCCTGTTCCTATGTTCTTTATAGTGGTTACACTGAAACTGCTGTTGGGAAGAGATTTCCAGGACTTTGGCCTAATGACAGTGAAACAATGGCGACGTTATTCGAAGTCAGAATGATGTGGGGCCTGGGAGTGAAACTGTAGGTAGCCGTGTTCCCATGTATCTGCTGTCCTTCTCCTTAGTGACTGGTAATGGTCTGGGAGATCACTGCCATGGAAATGATGGAAGCAGAGGCAATGCGTGTTTTCAAAATGAAATGGATGGGCATTCAACAGAAATAAACTTATTGGGGTTACGTGGACAGTGTGACAGAATTGGACAGATTGAGATGCTCTGCACAAAGTCAATGGGCTGAATAGTTGCCATCTGTTCTGTATTGATTTCAAGACAGTCCTTCGATGACCCTAACCAGTGTTTTTCTGGACAGATGATACACACCTGTGGAATGATTTGAAGCAAGCTTTGAGGTGACATAGTGCAGTCTTTTCATGGGCCAATACTCGCTGGTGCAGGAACTTACAAACTGCATCCAGTTCCTCATTGTCGAGATCCCCACAGGATCGGAAGTGGAAGGACAGGTTACTGAATTCCACGAGTACACCACTCTTCCCAGTGCCTTGAAACCCTAGCAAAGGAGGTAAAAAATGACAAAAAAAAACTAAGCGGACTGAGCAAGAACCCGAACAGCGAACTTTAGCCAAAGGGAAGCACCAGGTTTGATGAAAGGTAAAGCGAATTCCATTTCTCTCACAAACCCTGAATGATCTACAGAACATTTCCAGCAGCATCAGCAGTATCTAGATATTGTAAGGGAGAAAACAGGTTTGTCTGGATCGGGAGTTAGTGGCTGCATTGCAAACCACATTTGTGTTCAGTCTTTCAAATGAAGAGCAGCTGAGAAATGAACTAACTAGAACAGCAAAGAACATGGAGTGAATTCCTGAGTAAATGATTGGTTAATACTAATCAGATTATGATGGGTTACATTGAAAGAGAGTTGCCTAGTGACATCAGTGAAGACAGAAGGTTTACTATTGTTTAGTTTGGCAGGTAAGTGAAAACATGCTCTGATTAATTAAGTCTACACAAGCATAGAACTTAGGAGTATGGTAAAATCTGGATAAGGATCTGGGGTAGTGAAGTATGCAGCAGTCACAAAGTAGTATGTGACAAAAGTATTCAAAAGCACATTTCAGAAAGTACCAGAGTGCTGAGTTATTCAGGCAGAGAGTCAGCTAGCTATACCTAGAGGCAACATAACTAGAGGGAAAAGGTTTCCAGAAGAAACATCAAAGAATATTCAACACAACAAGTGATGCAGAACAAAAAATAATCAATGACTGCATAACAGAGGACAAAGAAAAACAAAATACTTAGGGGAGTGGGATTGTCCAAAACACAGACACAATTCTCTGTTGATAATGAAGACAAGGAAAGAACTATAAGGGTATTCAACATGTGAACATGGGACACAGGAATATAGGAGGAGGCCATGTAAACCCATGAATCTGTTCCACCATTCAATCAAATAATGGCCCATGGACAACTTACGTGAATATATATGACTTGTTCTCCATATCCCCTAATACCTTGGATCAACAAAATTTACCGATCTCAGTTTTAATGTTTATACTTGATCAATAGCAATTGTGTTCCAAACTGCGACCATCCTTTGAATAAAGAATATTTCCCAATTTCAGTCTTCAAACTATACAATAATATGTATCTCACAGGAAAAGGAGGGGCAATAATCTTTGGAAGTCACAGAGTCATACAGCATGGAAACAGACCTTGTGGACCAACCTTTCCAAGACAAACATAATCCCAAACTAAACTAGTCCCATCTGCCTGCTCCTGGCCCATATCCCTCCAAACCTTTCCTATCACTAATAATAGGAATCTCTTGTCAGAGGCTAGTGGATCTGTGGAATTCTTTATCACAGACGGCTGTCAAGACTGGGTCATTAAGTATATTAAAGGCCAGGACAGACAGATTTTTAATCAGTAAAGGAGTCAAGAGTTATGGGGAAAGGCAGAGAAGTGCGGTTGGGGTCTATCAGATCAGCAGTAACCACACTGAATGGTGGAATAGACTCGATGCGGTGAATGGCCTATTCTGCTGTTACATCTTATGGTCTTATACAATAGTAGTGAAGAAATTCTGTAATTAGTGGGTATGCAGCTTTTGCAATCATGATTGAAAATCTCAAACAACATGACATCTCCCAGCTCCCAAAGCTGAAGGACTTAAATGGAACAGATGGAAAATACTGTCAAAAGGAGGGAAAACATAAAGAAGTCATTTGTGTAGGGACAAATGAGAGAACGTAAGCAGATATTTTGCACACAAGACTTGGAAGGGAGGAATCTCAGCATTATGCTCTACTTTCCAAGAGTTTCTCAGCTCCACCCAAGCTCAATTACTCACCTTGCTTAGACTGAGATGTTGTCCACTGCAGTTGCCTTAGTTCTCGTTTAACTGGCAGTAATTCCCATCCCATTGAATCAGCCAATTCCACCACATCAAAGTCGACTGAACTGGAGTGGGTATGATCCATACCACACAGGCGTTCTTTGGCAAGAGCCACAGCCACAGGAGGACATCTTCAATCAAACAACAGGCAGAGATTAAACAGTATCAGGCTCCTCAAATGTCAAAGCTTCAATGTGCTAAGACAACTGACAAATAAGGTTTATTTAATGTTGCAGGGCTTAAATTCCTGTGTAGCAGGTAAGTTGGGCAAGGACAGGAATTTGCAATGGGACCTAAACCAGGATCACTTCTGCTCTGGTTCTGGTCTAAATCAAGATTGATACAGAAGAATTCTGTCTGCGTTCTCTTCTCCAGATAAAATGTTATAGGAGTTTCATAGAATCTCACGCGTCACAATCTTGTCAGAACTAGAACTAGGAATCAAAGGAGGAGCAGTAATCAATTCCTGGGAGACAGATTCCCAAATTTAGGCCATCTTTGTCTTTGGGATGAAACAATACAAGTTTAAAATGTTCCCTTCGATTTGCCACAGTCAGAACAGCGGGACACCATTCCAATTCCCCAGAATTCTTTGTGGAAGCTGATGGTTGGAGGTCACTGACCCTGTATTTAAATAACCCTAATCCTGTGATTTCAGATGGTGGAGGTTGTTAATGTCACCTGCTGTCGTTGCCAAAGGTCACAGTTATGACAGCAGAGAAACGTGATGCCTTCTGTCACAAAAAGTAATGATTTCAGCTTCAACTAAGTCCAAGAATTGCACAGAATTTACATTGACATGTCAGTTGATGAGATGGGGAGGAACTGCAAACGGTCACCAAATATCAGGTGCAGCAAGATGACAGCAAAATCTTGGATGCATCGGAAAGTTTTCTGATGCTAAAGATTCAATGCAAGTGTCAACACTTGTTGAAACAATCAAGGCTCTGTGTGAGGACACAAGGTGGTAGGAGCATGGTCTGGAGCACAGTAAAAACTTGATCAATGCCGCCCCACTTGTGACAACTTAGGTCACAGAAGATCACAGAATCCCTACAGTGTGGAAACAGGCCATTCCCCCCAACAAGTCCACACTGACCCTCAGAGCATCCCACCCAGACCCATTCCTCTATAACCGAACTAATCTACACATCCCTGAACACTATGGGCAATTTAGCATGGCCAATCCACCTCGCCTGCACATCTTTGGACTGTGGGAGGAAACCCACGCAGACACAGGGAGAATGTGCAAACTCCACAGTGGCCCGAGGGTGGAATCGACCTTGGGTCCCTGGCGCTGTGAGGCAGCAGTGCTAACCACTGAGGCACCGTGTCGCCCTCTTACTGTGTACTTTTCGATTTCACAAAGCTAGAGAGTAACTGCTTGCAGTAACATTCTGCAGGGCCTAACATCACACTGATTTTTACTGATCCAATTGGAACCAGGCATCTTCATCTCACTCTAACGCAACTGCACCAGGACACTGTGACAGGTCAGGATTTTGTTTTGGGACATAATTTGCTTTTAATTGATACATAATTTCATTGTTTCCTTTTTCAAGGGATTCCAAACAACTCTGCAATGAAATCCTCTCTCATTCACCATTACACTGTAGAATCATTACCTTCAATCACGACCACCAATGATAGTGCGAACAACATTTACCTCCTTGCTATGCTTCTCAGTTGCATGGGTCCGCTGTAACACTGGAGGCGACAGGTTGAAAAGGTTGGGTGCATCAACTCTACCCAGTGCTGGGGGTGCAGTTCCAGGTAACACAGCAAAGTTTCAATTCCTGAAAGTTAAACAGAAGTGTGCAGGAGTCACCAACGTGTTGGAATCAGTGGTAGAGAACCAGCATCACTTTCCTAAGTAAGCTTTCTCACATCAACAGTGTGGGCTATACAAAACTTAGAGTGCTGGTGAAAAGTACAGCTCATAATCAGCTCTGTTTAGTTTATGTGTTATTCTATATTTAATATACAGCAGGTTACTTTTAAGTCAGATACCCAGCCACAGACAAGTTAACATTGGGAGAAGCAGTGCCACCTACCTTCCTCTCGGATATCTAACATCTCGACAGTTTTCTGGATTGACATTGCCCTCTCGTGCCTGTGGCAGACCCTTGAAGAACTTACATCAAATTCTTCGAGGGACTGATCTCCCTCAGGGGGCAGTTCGCCTTGAGTGGGCAGTTCTTCAGATGGGTCAGGGATTTCCAGCAACTCATCGTCTGTGAAGGCCCAACACTGTCATGAAGGGAAAAAAAACAACACACAGGAATCTCACCATCTATATCTGCAAATTAAAATCAAACATGTAGCATTATAGCCTGATTTCAGGAAATCAGAACACCTAAAAAAAAACCTGTGTACCGATGGCACCATACTCCTAGCATATCTTTTAAGTCAACTGATGCAGGTTGGGTGACTGCTATGCGGAACACCTTCATTCTGCCTACAAAAATGACCTCAAGCTTTCTGTTGCCTGCTGCTTCAACACACCAAGGTGATTCCCTGGTCAACATCTCTGTCTCGGGCTTGCTGCAGTGGTTCAGTGAAGCTCAGTGCAAGCTGGAAGAACAGTATCTCAAGTTTTGCTTGGGAACTCTACAGCCTTCAGGACTCAATACTGAGTTCAATAATTTTAGGCCCTATGGTCCTTCTCCCATGTCCTTGCCCAACACCACCCCTCCGCTCCAACACTAGGCTTTGTCATCACACTGGCTCCTATGACAACCATCCCACTATCAGTTACTATATATACTGTATTGCAAACCGTTCTGGTCACCACACTAACAGAAGGATGTGGAAGCCTTGGAGAGGGTACAGAAAAGGTGTACCAGGATATTGCCTGGTATGGGGGGGTTTTAGCAATGAAGAAAGTTTGGATAGACTAGGCTTGTTTTCACTGGAACACATGAGGTTGAAGGGTGACCTGATAGAAGTTTATACAATTGGGAATGGCATGGATAGAGTGAAAAGTATGAGGCTTTTTCCATGAGTGGGGGGGGGAGGAGGGGGTTGGGCGAGAGTTCAAAAGAGATGTGCCAGCCAAGTTTTTCACACAAAGGGTGGTGATTGCTTGGAACACACTGTCAGAGGAGATGGTGGATGCTGACACAATAGCAGCATTCAACAAACACCTGGATGAGTACACAAATAGGAAGGGAATAGAGGAATACGAATTTTGTAAGTGAAGACAGTTAGAGTATGGAAGTGCAGAATGTGTTAGCGCAGGATTAGAGGACTGATGGGTCTGTTCCTGTGCTGTATTGTTCTTTGTACTACTAATGGTCCCCGTTAGCAGCTATTATTTCTCCCAGGCTGACCTTTACCCAGTCCTTTGTCTAACCAACTGTTTTTCTCTCTCTCTGGGCTTCGTCTATCATTTACATCTGCCTCCACTTCGTCCCACTCCACCTTCAGCATATAAACCAACTTTTACCTAGCTAA
>JAHRHZ010000033.1:4077045-4087489 GCA_024137785.1 Ginglymostoma cirratum
GTTATCTCGGATTCTCCAGCATCTGCAGTACCTATTAGCTCTTTTACCTAGCTAAAATCAGTTCTGAAGAAAGGTCACTGGACCCAAAATGTTAACTCTGTCTCCACAGATGCTGCCAGAGTTGGAGTTTTTCCACCAATTAAAAATAGTCATACCTTTCAGTCATGTGGGTTTAAATAGGTCTAGCAGTCAGTAGAACACAAATAATTAAGAGCTGGATTTGACAATTTGGCCCAAGAAGCCTGCTCCAAATTTTCTAGGTCATGGTTGATCTTGGGTTTCATCTCTAACTCCAATATTTTGCAGCATCCAGTCCATTCACAAATATTATTAAATAATAATATTTTACTGCCAAAATTTGGTGCCTTGGAAACCTGTACTGCAGTAGTTGTGGAACGATTGTTGGTCCCAATGTAAGGTGATAGCTATCAACTATGGAAACAACAGCTGCTCCATCACTCGTCATGTCATTCTGGGAGCTGGCTTGTTCTCTTGATGTTCAACAATTAACATTTCAACCAATTTATCAGGTCATTCACAGTTCTAATCTTTCCCCAAATACTGCACAAAATCTGACAAACACCCAAAATATTCCAGGTTTTAAATTGTATGTGAACATATGTATGTGGCTTAGTATTGCACTGAGAGCTGTATTAAAATCAACCTGTGATTAGAATGGGGTGGAGGGGGGCGGGTGAGAAGGAAAAAGAGAGATCACAAATATCCAGTGAAGCATGTTTTGACACTTACGCTGACACCCTGCTGTTTCTGATAAATCTGACGGCATTTGCAGGGTGGGAATACTTTCTGTACCAATTTCTTGACTGTATAATAATCCACAGTGTCAGCGTAAATGTGCCGGCGCAACTCATTCAAATCTCCACCCTGAGAAGAAAAGCCCAGGAATTAAACAGATAAAATCGAGGATTCACCAGTTAAAAATACTGTTGTACAAAAAAAAAATTCACACGGAGGGTGTAAACACCCAAATTTCTTTGAACATTTTACTTCTGTGCACATGCACGTGGTAGGATTGTCAATTCTGCTGGCACACTTCACCACTACACCATCTCCATCTCTATCTCTATCCTTGCGATTCTGCAAACAGTTTCCTAAATTAATCATCTTATAGGATTATGATATTCCCAACCGCTCAGGAAAGTTGGGGTGGGGGTTGCAGAAAGAGGAAAGTGTCAGCATTCCTTTTGTTTGCTGAAAATAAAAGGAAAACAGAAATGCAAGTGGAGAGTGACCAACCTGAAATATTACGCCATGCTTCTCTATCTGCCCTGGAAGGTCTGTCTAGTACTGCCAATATTATCTGCTTTTCACTGAATTCCTGTCTTAATACTGCCAACTGAATGGCCCCTATTAGCTTAGCCATCTTCACTGCCACATTCAAACAGAGATACACCAGACAGGGGCTGGGGGATAAAATAACTGCCCTTACAAATTGGCTTACAGTGGACTTATTTTTTAATTCTGTCGTGGGATGCGGCAAGGTCAATTTTTTGCCCATCCCAAATCATCCTTGAACGGATTGGCTCACCGGGCCATTTCAGAGGGCATTTCAGAGTCAACCACACCACTATGGGTCTGGAGTCACATACAGGCTAGACCAGGTAATGACAGCAGATTTTCCTAAAGGAACACAGGAATAGAAGTAGGGCATTCAGCCTGGTCAAACCTACTTCACCACTCAATACGATCATGGTTATTCGAACACTTCCAGACCTTTTATCCACGTAACTCTTATGCCATGGTAAATCAAAAGTTTAATCAACCTCTACTTAAATATACCCAAAGTTTGAGCTTTCACAATCCCCTGGGGTAGAGAATTTCAAAGATTCACCATCAGCTGAGAATAAATATTTTTCCATATATTCTGATTTTGAAAACCTCTAAAATCAGCCTTCTTTTTGCCTAGAGGAACAAAGAATTTTACAGGTCAGTAACCCTAACCATTCAACCCATCATGTTTGTATCAGCTCCCAAAATAGCTATCCAGCTAGTCTCATTCTCCAGCTTTATCTCACAGTTGTGCCATTGAGCCTATAATGTCTCTCCATATTTCTTTTATCAAAATACATTACCTCACAATTCTCTGCATTTAAAACTCACCTGTCAGGTGTCTGCCTATTTGGCCAACTTGTGAATGCCCCTCTGAAGTCACTCAGTGTGATCCTTACAATTCACTATTCTCCCTAGTTTAGTATCATCTGCAAATGTAGAGATTTTGGCCTCAACAACCATTTCCAAATCTGAAAAAGCAAGAGTCCCAACACACACAGAAAACCTCTCCAGTCTAACAAATGCCCATCTACATGAGATATACAAGATATAAGAGCAGAATTAGGCCATTTGCCCCATCAAGTCTGCTGGCCCATTTGACCATGGCTGACATGTTTCTCCATCCATTCGCCTGCCTTCTCCCTGTAAACTTTGATCCCCTTATCAATCAAGAACTGACCTCTGTCTTAAACAAGTTAAGAGACTTGGCGTACACAGTCTTCTGCAACAATGAGTTCCACAGATACATCACCCTCTGGCTGAAGAAATTCCTCATCTCAGTTCTAAAGGGTCACCCATTCACTCTCAGGCTGTTCCCTTGGGTCCCTGTCTCTTATTAGTGGAGACATCTTCTCCACATCCACTCTAACCAGGCCTCTCAATATTCTGTAAGTTTCAACAAGAACCCCCTCATCCTTCTAAACTCCATCGAGTACAGACCCAGAGTCCTTAACCACTCCTCTTTATCCACGGGATTTTTCTTGGAGTTTGTAGGGAGGAGGTTTACAAGACCAGCATGTCCTTTCTTAGATACACTCCAAACTGCTCACGATATTCCAAATGTGGACTGACCGGAGCTGGTAATGCCTCAGCAGTACATCCCTGCTCTTGTACTCTAGACTTCTTGAAATGAAAACTAATATTGCATTTGCCTTCCTAACCGCCAACTAAACCTGCATTTAACCTTAAAAGAATCCTGAACTAGGGCTCTTAAGTCCCTTAATGTTTCAAATTTTAAAGCCCTTCCCCATTTAGAAAATAGTCTAAGCGTCTATTCTTCCTATCAAAGTGCGTAATTGCATACTTTCCTACATTGTACTCCATCTGCCACTTCTTCGCCCACTATTCTAGCCTGTCCAAGTCCTTCTGCAGCCTCCCCGCTTCCTCAACACTACCTAACCCTTCCTACTAACTTTGGGTCATCTACAATTCTAAACAAAACCATCTGTGCCAATTTCAATTTGTGCTACAAGCTTATTTACTTTATTCAGTGTACGATGTGCATTTAAGTACAACACCCTCAATCTGATGTTAACTTACTCCCTTCTCATTGTTGTCCCCTCAACTGCTGTGCCCGAGGTTAGATCCCTGACCCGTTCCTCTTAAGATTCTGGAAACTTTAATAACCTGTGAGCCTTTCTTCACTTTAACCTTTTCCATAATTTTCCATGCAACTGAACTGACCCCCACCCCCCACCCCCCGACTATTTAGATTAAAGCCCTATCCATAGCTCTAGGTATGCAAGTTGCCAGAACTCTAGTTCTATATCTATCCGCAGTTTCTTTTAGCCAACTTCTAAACCATGCTGCCTAGGACCCATCAATCCCAAATATTTCTGATTTGCTAACCAACCTGCCATATGGCACTGTATCAAATGCTTTCTGAAAGTCCAAATATACAAGATCCACAGCACTATTCTCACCCACTGCCTGTTAAAGCACTCGGTTAAAGAAATCAATTAAATTTGCCAGACATGGCCTGCCCTTGACAAAGCCCTGTTGACTGCTTATTACTAACTTATTCTTCTCTAAGTGCATATTTATGTTATTCCGCATGATGGTCTTCATCCGTTTTCAGACTATTTATGTCAAGCTGATAAGTCTGTTGTTTCCTGGGTTGTTCTTTGCCTTTTCTTAAGGAACAGTATCACATTTGCAATCCTGCAGTTCCTGGGGACCAATCCTGTGTTTGGAGAGGCCTAGAAAACTTCTGTCAACAGCTCCACAATTTGCTCCCTTACCTCTCAACAATGTAGGCAGCATCCTACCCGAGCACAGCAACTTCTCTACCCAGACTGCTGCCAGCCTTTTTAGCACATCTTCTCAATCTATCACTACACTGCTCAGTTGATCAACACCCACATTTTCACCTGGGCCAGTGTCACTATGTTCTAATCTAGTAAAGAATAGAAGCAAAGTAAAAGCTGAAAGAACTGCGGATGCTGTAAATCAGGAACAAAAACAGAAGTTGCTGGAAAAGCTCAGCTGGTCTGGCAGCATCTGTGAAGAAAAGGTCAGAGTTAACATTTCAGGTCCGGTGACCCTTCCTCGTTCATGGAAGCAAAGTACTCATTTAGTACTGAGAAATCAGCATTAACGTTTCGGAGCCAGTCACCTGAAACATTAACTCTGATTTCTCTCCACAAATACTGCCAGACCTACTGAGTTTCTCCAGCAATTTCTGTTTTTGTTTTGGATTTTCAGCATCCACAGTTCTTTTGGTTTTTACCCATTTAGTAGCTCTGGAATACCTTTTGCTTCAGTGAGCAACTTACCCTGCTTCTTCCTTTTGGGCTCTATTCTATCCTTCACCAATCTTTTACATTTGAAGAATATTTAATCATTTGTTTCAGAACAGGCTGCCATCCCTTCCTCATGCTTCGTGTAAGCCTTGCCTATTCCAACCTAAACCTTTCTCCTGACTCTTCCTGACTTCTACTCCCATTATTATTCCAATATGTAATCATATGCCTCCTTTTTCTTCTTTATTTTCTCATCAATATCAACAGCCCCAATTTCTTCAATCTATCCTCATTACTGAAGTTTCGCATTTCTGAACCATTCTTGTAAAACGCTTCTGCACTCTCTCCAATGCATTCAAATCTTTCCTATAAAAAGGCACCCATAACCCAATACTCCAGCTGAGGTCTAACAAGTGTTCTACATCATCTCCTTGCTCGTGTACTCTTTGTTCATTCACAGGGTGTAGATGTCACAATTATCTCTAGTTGCTTTAGAGAAGATGATGGTGAGGTACCTTCTTGAACCACTACAGTGCATTTGGTGTAAGCAGACCTACAATGCCATTAGGGAGAGTTCCAAGATTTTGATCTAGCCATACTAAGGAATTGCAATACAGTTCTAAATCTGGACAATGAGTAGCCTTGGGTGGGAGGGGAGTGGGGGGAGAATTGCGGATGGTGGTGTTCCCAAATATCTTCAGCCATTGTTCCACTAGGTGGTTTTAGTTTTGAAGGGTGCTGTCTAAAGGTGCTTTAGTGAATTTCTACAGGGTGTCTTGTGGATGGTATGCACAACTGCTACTAAGGATCAGTCATGAAGGAACTAAATGGATGTGGATATATTGCCAATCAAGTGAGCTGCTTTGTCCTGGATGGTGCCAACCGTCTTGTGTGCTGTTGGAGCTGCACTTTTTCAGGCAATTGGGGAATATTCCTGACTTGTGCCCTGTAGATGGTGGACAGGCTAAGGAGGAGAGTTATTTAACGCAAGATTCTTAGCTTCTGGATTGCTCTTGTAGCCATTGTACTTACAAGGCTAGTCCAGTTCAGTTTCTGGTCAATGGTCACCACTCGGATTTTGATAGAAGGTCACTGATCCTGAACTAGTGGTGTGCCACACATATCAGTGCTGGGGCCACAATTATTTATATTATGTAACAATGACGTTGATGAAGGAAATGAATGTAATATAGCCAAGTTTGCAGATGACACAAAAAGGTGGGAAGGTAAGTGGTGAGGATGACACAGAATCTGCAGAAAGATATAGATGGGTTAAGCGAGTGGGAAGAAACTTGGCCCATGGAATACACAGTGGAGAAATGCAAGGTAATGCACTTTGGCAGGATGAAGAGGAGCTGAATACTACTCAAACCAAAGATATTTGGGAGTCCTTAACAATGAATCATAAAAAGCTAGCATTCAAATTTAGCAGGTAATGGAACAGGTCTTTATTTCAAGGGGAATGAAGTATGAAAGTAGGGAGCTTTTGCTAGAACTACACTGTAGTGATTGTAATGAGATCAGCCAGTTAGACCCACAGAATATGAGCTCCCTGATTGGGGCTGTTAATCTGGTCCAATCATGGAACCCGAGCTGACAAATATAAACAGGAGCACCAGAGGTTCTGTCCACTCTGACAGCTGACTTTGAAGAAGCTGGATCATTGTCAAGGACTTTTCACATGTAAAGAAAGGGTGACTTAGTGATGGGATGCCAGCCTGTTGGGAGCTATTTCATTTACAAAGCACTAGTCAATACCACAGCTGAAAAACTGACATTTTGAGCTTTTACCCAAGGAAAAATATACTAGCGTTTTTCAGTCTAGAGAAGGTTCACTAAGCTGATACCAAGTATGGAGGGATTTTCTTATGAGTTGGAATATAGAAGAATGAGAGGTGACCTTATTGAAACAGACAAGCCTGTTAGGGAACTTGACAGGGTTATGCAAAAATGTTGTTTCCGTTGTGGGAGTGTCTAAATCTGGAGGGCATAATCTCAGAATAAGGGGTCGCCCATTCAAAACAGCGATGGGATGAATTTCTTCTTTCAAAGGGTAGTGAATCTGGAATTCTTTACTGCAGAGAGCTATAGAGACTGGGTCATTACGAATATTCAAGACTAAAATAAACAGATTTTTAATCAGTGATAACAAGGCGTAGAGCTGGATGAACACAGCAGGCCAAGCAGCATCATAGGAGCAGGAAGGCTGATGTTTCGGGCCTAGACCCTGCTTCAGAAATGGGGGAGGGGAAGCGGGTTCTGAAATAAATAGGGAGAGAGGGGGGAGACGGATAGAAGATGGATAGAGGAGACGATAGGTAGAGAGGAGGCAGACAAGTCAAAGAGGCGGGGATGGAGTCAGTAAAGGTGAGCGTAGGTGGGGGGGTAGGGAGGAGATAGGTCAGTCCAGGGAAGACGGACAGGTCAAGGGGGCGGGATGAGGTTAGTAGGTAGGAAATGGGGGTGGAGCTTGAGGTGGGAGGAGGGGATAGGTGAGAGGAAGGACAGGTTAGGGAGGTGGGGACAAGCTGGGCTGGTTTTGGGATGCGGTTGGGGGGAGGGGAGATTTTGAAGCTTGTGAAATCCACATTGATACCATTGGGCTGCAGGGTTCCTAAGCGGAATATGAGTTGCTGTTCCTGCAACCTTCGGCTGGCATCGTTGTGGCACTGCAGGAGGCCCAGGATGGACATATCGTCTGAGGAATGGGAGGGGGAGTTGAAATGGTTCGTGACTGGGAAGTGCAGTTGTTTATTCTGAACCGACCGTAGGTGTTCTGCAAAGCGGTCCCCAAGTCTCCGCTTGGTTTCCCCGATGTAGAGGAGGCCACAACGGGTACAGCGGATGCAGTATACCACATTAGCAGATGTGCAGGTGAACATCTGCTTGATGTGGAAAGTCTTCGTGGGGCCTGGAATGGGGGGTGAGGGAGGAGGTGTGGGGGCAGGTGTAGCACTTCCTGCGGTTGCAGGGAAAAGTGCCGGCTGTGGTGGGGCTGGAGGGGAGTGTGGAGCGGACAAGGCAGTCATGGAGGGAGTGGTCCCTCCGGAAGGCAGACAAGGGTGGGGAGGGAAAAATGTCTTTGATGGTGGGGTCGGATTGCAGATGGCGGAAGTGTCAGAGGATGATGCGTTGGATCCGGAGGTTGGTGGGGCGGTATGTGTGGACGAGGGGCATTTTTTTTGGTTGTTATTGCAGGGACGGGGTGTGGGGATGAGTTACGGGAAATGCGGGAGACACGGTCGAGGGCATTCTCGACCACTGTGCGGGGGATGTTGCAGTCCTTGAAGAACGAGGACATCTGAGATGTACGGGAGTGGAATGCCTCATCCTGGGAGCAGATGCGACAGAGGCGAAGGAATTGGGAATAGCATTTTCCAATTGGGATGGCATTTTTGCAGGAAGGTGGGTGGGAGGAGGTGTATTCTAGGTAGCTGTGGGAGTCGGTGGAATCAGTAATGGAATCAGGGGTCAAGAGGAAAAGGCAGGAAAGTAGAGTTGAGGATTATCAGATTAGCCATGATCTCACTGAATGGCAGAACAGACTCGATAAATTGAATTGCCTACTTCTGCTCATACATCAAATGGTCTCCTTTGTGAAGCAACTAAAGATGGTCCAGCTAAGGATAAGGAGATAGGCCCGAAACGTCAGCTTTCCTGCACCTCTGATGCTGCTTGGCCTGCTGTGTTCGTCCACTTCTACATCTTGTTATCTCAGATTCTCCAGCATCTGCAGTTCCTACAATCTCTGCTTTATTGACTGCTCTCTCCCCTTGTCTTGTCATCAGTGACCCGTGGACATATATACTCAGGTCACTCTATTCCTGCAGCCCCTTTAGGTTTCCAACTCCTGTTTTGCATTTTCTTTCAAAGTTCTTTCTATCGAATGTATCACCTCACACTTCTCTGCATTGAACCTCATCCCTCCACTCCTCCAACCTATGCCATTTTGGAGTTCCACACTGTTTGCCTCACAGTTTGCAATTTTTCTAAGTTTAGTGTCGTTGTGGAAAGTTGAAAATTGTCTCCTGCACGTTAACAAATAATAAGAGCTGCACATGCTGGAGTCAGCAGTAACACTATGTGAAGCTGGAGGAACACAGCAGGCCTGGCAGCATCAGAGGAGCAGGAAAGTTGACGTTTCGGGTCAGGACCTTTCTTTAGAAAGAAGTTATCCTCCTCCCTCTGGAAAGTCCTCAATGGATCTCTCTCCCACTGCAACCCTCTGGTAATCTCTTTGGACCTGAAACTCTTGGAACATATCTATCTATTTCTGAGATGGTAGGAACTGACGATGCTGTAGTCTTAGATAACAAGGTGTAGAGCTGGATGAACACAGCAGGCCAAGCAGCATCAGAGGAGCAAGAAAGCTGACGTTTCGGGTCTAGACCTGAAAAGTCAGCCTGTCTATTTCTGAGCTCCCTTCTCCCTCCCCCCACCTTTTTAATTCTGGAGAAGGTTCCCTACTCGGAACGTCAACTTTCCTGCTCCTCTGATGCTGCCTGGCCTGCTGTGTTCAGCTCCACACCCTGCACACTAAGACCTAGATTACTATATGTATAACAGGAGGGGGCAAAGATCCCAGCACCAACCCGTAGAGAGCTCCACTACAAACAAACCTTCCTCCACCCCCAGAAACACACACACACTGAGCAGTACAGGCAGTCGCTGGGTTCTGTCCTGGAGCCCAAAGTTGATTTATAAGCGGGACCATGTTGCTGGTAAATACAGGAAACCTAGAAGAGTGAAATGAGATGTGTGGGAGTGCACTGGTAAATGTGACAGCTTCAATTCGGGACCCCCTGCAGTGTGTCTCAGACCACAGGAACATCCAAGTCCCGTCAGCGGATGAGTTTTGTGGTCAGCACGTTTATTGATTACTACAGGTTTGAGATGTAAATGTGATGTGATTTCCAGAGGGGGGTCCCCTCCTGTGTGTGTGTGTGTGTGTGAGCCTGGGTTAATGAGCGGCACAGCGGACACGCTGTGTGTGTGACCGGGGGGGATGGAGCGGCCCGGGCCCGGGCCCGGGGACTGGTTCTACCACCAGCGCCTGGCTGACGGCCTGTACCTGATCCGGGAGCGTTATTTCGAGTCGGGGAACCGGGCGAATGTGTGGTTGTTGCAGGGCTCGGAGCGGGACGTGGTGGTAGACACGGGCCTGGGCCTAGGCAGCCTGCCCGAGTACCTGCAGCGGGCCGGCTTGCTCAGCGGCGCCCGGCCCCTCCTGGCCGTCGCCACCCACGTCCACTTCGACCACGCGGGCGGCCTGCAGCACTTCGAGCCCGGGGAGGTGGCGGTACACCGGGCCGAGGCGGAGGCCCTAGCCCGCGGTGATGACCTGGAGGCGGTGACCTGGCTGAGTGACGGGGAGCTGAGCCGCCGGCCTCCCGGGGCCAGCCTCGGATGGACGGCCCGCCGTTACCGCCTACAGGCCGTGAGGCCCGGCCTCCTGCTGGAGGATGGTGACCTGCTGGAGCTGGGTGATAGGCAGCTCCGGGTCCTGCACACCCCCGGGCACTCCCGGGGCAGTGTGTGTCTCCATGAGCCGAGGGGTGGCCTCCTGTTCACTGGGGACACCCTGTATGATGGCGCTCTCATTGACTGGTTACCCCACAGCGATGTGGCTCAGTACCGCCGGAGCTGTAGGCGCCTCCTGGAGCTCCTGGACCACGGCCAGGTCCACACCGTCCTCCCCGGCCACTTCAACCCCTTCGGGCCTGACACAATGCGCGCCCTGGCCTCGGACTACCTGACCCGGGCTGGAGTCTGCCACAGAATCACAACCAGTGCCATCAGCTGCCTGGCAAGCATAGCCCTGCGAGGGAGGCACTGGACCAGGTGACCACCCACCCACCCACCGGGCCAGAGGGCCAGGTCAGGACACCATCCACATGGACCCAGATGACCAC
>JAHRHZ010000033.1:4089409-4104167 GCA_024137785.1 Ginglymostoma cirratum
TGATGAAGGGTTTAGGCCCGAAACGTCAGGTTTTCCTGCTCCTATGATGCTGCTTGACCTGCTGTGCTCATCCAGCCCCATGCTTGTTATCTCGGATTCTCCAGCATCTGCAGTACCTTTTATCTCTCATACATTAAGCTACTTGGGCAAGATGCAAAACTTTACTTCCATAGTTTCAGAGAGCTTTCAGATCATTTGGTATCTTCAAAAGCAGGGAGGGAAAAAATTTGGAAAATGTTTCAAACTTTAGGGTTGGAACAGAGATGCTCAACTCCCTAACCACATGAGGTGGACACATGATCAGAATTTGATTTATACTACATGTTGACTTAATTAAGCTCAAACAGGGAACAAATTGTGGCATTATACTTTTCTTGAATGGCCCTGTGTTCTGAACTAAGTAAAGGGGTGAGGGCAATGTTTGTGGGAAAAGAAATACACCGTAGAAACCTTGCTCCTGATCATCATGTTTCAGCTACTACAATTTGCCAGTCTGATTTCAGATAGCAGTAGGATCTAACTGTAGGAAGATCGTTTATGCGACTGTTTCTGTACCAGTTGAATCTAAAGTACAACACACTGCCATTTGGACCATTGTGCTTCTTCTAGGCCAAAGAATTATCCAATGAGTCCCATTCCCTGTTGCTTTGTCACCACAGCCCTGCAATTGCATTCTTTTTGAAAAAACAAGTCCTGTTGAAAGACGCTGCTGCATTTGCTTCCACTAGTGTTCTAGACAGTACATTTCAGAGAACAATATCTTGCTATGTTAAACAATTTATTTCTCATCTGGTTACAGAGTCATACAGTTCTGCAGTCTAACCCGTCCATACAGACGAGATAACCTAAATTAATCTAGTCCCATATCCCTCTAAACCCTTCCTATTCACATACCCATCCAGATGACTTTTAAAAGTTGTCATTGTATAAGGCTCCACCACTTTCTCTGGCAGTTTATTTGATACATGCACCACCCTCTGTGTGGAAAAAGTTGTCCCTTAGGTCCCTTTTAAATCTTTCCCCTCTCGCCTTAAACCTGTGCCCTTTAGTTTTGGACTCCCCTACCCTGGGGAAAAGACTTTGGCTATTCACCCTATCCATGCCTCTCATGATTTTATGAGCCTCTGTAAGATCACCCTTCAGCCTCCAATGCTCCAGGGGAAAAAACCCCAGTCCTTTCAGTCTCTCCCTATAGCTCAAACCCTCCAACCCTGCCAACATCTTTGTAAATCTTTTCTGAACACTTTCTACTTTAACAACATCTTTCCCACAACAAGGTGACCAGAACTGAATGCAATATTCCAAAAGCAGCCTAACTAATGTCTTGTACAGCCATAACATGACCTCCCAACTCCTGTACTTAATGCACTGACCAATAAAGGCGAGCATACCAAACACCTTCTTCACTATCCTATCTACCTGCAACTCCACTTTCAAGGAATTATGAACCACTGTATTGGTAATTATCTTTGCTCTGTATTTTCTGATCCTGCTGATGCAAAGAGATAGCAACTGTTTCCAGCACCACAGAGGGAGAAGGGAAAATCTTAAAAGTAAGTAATACAAAACAGGTTTGTACTCACATCTGGGTCGAGGAAGAGATGGCAATGGGCAGGCTTCCCGTCTCTCCCAGCACGGCCAATTTCTTGCACATAGTTCTCAAAGCCCTTTGGCATATTATAGTGTATGATTCCTCGGACGTCTGACTTATCTAATCCCATGCCGAAGGCCACTGTTGCCACCACAATACGCAGCTGACCACTCATGAAGTTGTTCTGAATTCTCCTCCGTTCACTGGCTGACATTCCAGCATGGTAGCAATCAGCAATCCACTTTAAAGGCCGCCTCAACTTCTTTTTTGCTGCATTTTGTATAGAAGAATTGCAAGAAAATAGTCTTTAGAACGTTCTCCCCAACCAAAACATATTGCAATGTGAACATACTTTTCCAATGTTAGGACAGACATAACAGCATATATAATAAACTCATTTCAGACTGTATTGTTTAAACACACTGCCTGTAGTTAGCAATGAAGCACTATACTGGTACTGATTTAACTGATCTCCAGAAGAATGGCAGACAGTGTTATAAATGGCATCACGGCTAAGGAGGGAATTACCACAACTGTGTGAAGACTGCAAAAGTACAGGTGAGATCCCAAAGGACTAGAGAATAGCCAATGTTGTCCCATTGTTTAAGAAGGGTAGCAGGGATAAGCCAGGAAATTACTCCTGTGAGTCTCACATCTGTAGTAGGGAAATTATTGGAAAAGATTCTCAGGGACAAGATCTACATGCATTGAGAAGCAAATGGACTTATTTGCAATAGAAAGCACGGTTTTGTGTGGGGGAGGTCGTGCCTCACCAACTTGATCAAGATTTTTGAAGAGCTGACGAAGATGATGAGAGAAAAGCTGTTGATGTTGTCTACATGGACTTCAGTTAAGCCTTTGACAAAGTTCCTCATGGCAGACTCCTACAAAAGATGAAGTCTCATGGTATCAGGGATGAGCTGGCAAGGTGAATACAAAACTGGCTTAGTCATAGGCGACAGAGGGTGGCAGTGGAAGGATGCTTTTCGGAACAGAGGGCTGTGACTAGTGGTGTACCACAGAGATTAGTGCTGGGACCTCTGCTGTTTGTGATCTATATAAATGATTTGGAGGAAAACATAGCTGGTCTAATTAGTCAGTTTGCAGACAATAGAGAGATTGGTGGAGTTGTCAATAGTGAGGAGGATTGTCAGAGGATACAGCCAGATGTAGATCAATTGCAGGCATGGAAAGAAAAATGGCAGATGGAGTTTAATCCAGACAAAGGTGAGGTGATGCATTTTGCAAGGTGAAGTCCAAGTGGAAATTATACAGTGAATGGCAGAACCCTTTGGGGTATTGATATGCAGAGGGATCTGGGGTGTGCACATCAACAGATGACTGAAGGTGGCGGCACAGGTAGATAAGGTAGTAAAAAAGGCTTATGGCATGCTTGCTTTCATTAGAAGGGGCAATGAGTATAAGAATAAACAAGTTATGCTGCAGCTTTATAGAACTTTAGTTAGGCCACACATGGAATATTGCATACAGTTCTGGTCACCACTTTGGAGAAGGTACAGAAAAGATTTACCATGGTGTTGCCTGGTATGGGGGAAATTTAGCAATGAAGAGAGGTTAGATAAACTGGGTTTGTTTTCACTGGAACGCAAGAGGTTGAGGGGCGACCTAATAAATGTTTATAAGATTGTGAATGGCATGGGTAGAGTGGAAACTATGAGGCTTTTCCCAGGGTGGAGGGGTCAATTACTCGGCAACACAGGTTCAAGGTACAAAGGAGGAAGTTTAAAAGAGATGTGCGAGGCAAGTTTTTCACACAAAGGGTGTTGAGCGCCTGGAACATGCCGTCAGAGGTGGTGGTGGAAGCAGACACAATAGCATCATTCAAGAAGCACCTGGATGAATACATGAAGAGGAAGGGAATAGAGGGATGCGGATCCTGTAAGTGAAGACAGTTACAGCATGGAAGGACAAAAATGTGTCAGCGCGTGCTTGGAGAGCCAAAAGGCCTGTTCCTGTGCTCTATTGTTCTTTGTTGACAGTCATTTTTGAAGCTTTCTGACTTGCACTCATCAGGACAATTACAAGAATAGCAAACTTCAAATTGATCACAACAACTCACTTTCGGAGAAAAGGGTGCCGACTGGTTGGCAAGCTGACTAGTTGACGGAGGTGTTGCTATGGAGAACTGAGCAAGGAATTATTAGCTCACCAAGGTTTTGGATAATTCAAAAACATTCCTTTTGTTTGCAGCGTCTGGGATCTTGTGCATGAATCTATGTCAGTTTTGGAGAGTATAAATGAATTATGTTACAATCTTGATTTATTATCTGAAATTGGTTGTTACTGGAGCTGTGAGTAGTCAGGATGGTTCAAACAAATGCTTCCCAAAATTGCAGAATCGCATCCAACAAGTGAATGTTGCTTTTGGGTTTTGCCAGCACAGGTTAGTTGGATACAGTTTGTGCTCTGCCTATTACAAATAGCTGGAGGAACAGCGAAGATTTACAGCTTATGAATCTGGTATTGCATTGGCACTGAAATTCACATATAATGATTGCTCAGTTGTCAAGAGTGGCAGAGTATCCTTTTGGGTATACAGCATCCTGTTAGTGGAAAATACTATTTGCGCTATATCGCTAATATTAGCAGCAGCATGAACTGACTTGCTTAATTCGTTTTTCAAGTTTTTGAATTTGTTGCCTCTCCCATGGGGATTCTGAAGTAGATTAGGCAGTGTTCAAGTTCAAAGTGTCAGACTTTAGCTCATTTGCATGTATGAGTTTGCCACTGTTCCTTTGTCACAATGAGTAAGAGTCAGAAATCTTCAGAAATGTGACTCTCAACAAGAATAATCTTCCCAGTGATTGCAGGGACATTACACTGTTGCCACCACCCTAATCAGCGTTCTAGCTATTTATCACAGTCAGTGATTATTCAGCCAGCTGTGTGTCTATCTGTCGTTGCCAAATCAATTCAGTTAGTCCCATTCCCCTGCTCCTTCTACTTGGCCTGGCGAATTCTCTCTCCCAGTTCTTATCTAATTTCCTGTTGGAACCCTCGGTTGAATCTGGCTGTACTCTCTGGTAGTGCATGCCAGCCCATAAGCACTCGTGTGAAAATATAAATACATAGAATCCCCACAATGTGAAAACAGGCCCTTTGGCCCAACAAGTCCACACCTTACAGCATCCCACCCAGACCCATTCTCCGATAACCCACCTAACCTAAACACTACGGGCAATTTAGCATGGCCAATCCACCTAACCTGCACATCTTTGGACAGTGGGAGGAAACCGGAGCACCCAGAGGAAACCCACGCAGACACAGGGAGAATGTGCAAACTCCACACAGACAGTTGCCTGAGGGTGGAATCGAACCCGGGCCCCTGGCGCTGTGAGGCAGCAGTGCTAATCACTGAGCCAGCGTGCCGCCCAAATTCCATGTGGGGATAGTCTCGGATCACCAACCTTTAAGGTTGCAGCTGGATGCTGACCAGTTCAGCCAGAGAAACTATACTTGTGGCACTGAGATAACAAGTGTGGGGCTGGATGAACACAGCAGGTCAAGCAGCATCACAGGAGCAGGAAAACTTGACGTTTCGGGCCTAGACCCTTCGGGCCCCACGCTTGTTATCTCGGATTCTCCAGCATCTGCAGTACCTTTTATCTCCTATACTTGTGGCACTATTTCTTTTGCCATTAATCTTAAATCCATGTTCTGATTCTTGACCCTTCTGCCAGTGGAAGTCTGTTTTTGCAGTTTTGTGCTTCCTAACATAAAATATTGAATTTGTCAATGACATAATACTGTTACATCCTTGTCAAACAGTACAGATTTAACTTGCAGTGCTCCAAATGAAATGGTTCCAGATAGTGTTTTCCATATCTGTGAACAGTCCCCTCTTATCCTCACGTATTTCAAGGCTGGCATGATAAATACAGTCCTCTGATACTTGAGATCAACACTGTTCCTTTTTTCAAAAATGTTCTACTCCTTTTTAACACATTTCTCAATGGAATCTCTTAATCAGTGCCAGGTCTCAAATTTATGTATTTAAAGGGCTTAACTCCCGATTTAAGCATCTTAAAAAAGAAAGAACATAACAAATTTAACAGTGGCACCACCGTAAAGCTGTAAACCATTGCTAAATTGATACGTTTTCCATATATCGTCTACCCAACTATTGGCTGCATAGCATTTCAATTTCTACCCCAAACAACCCATTCTGAACAGTGTTCTGAGCTTCTGCGGCATAGGCAGCTTACCCATAGCTTTCTTTCTTTTTGCTAGGATTTCCTCAGCCGTCTCCCCCTCCTCGTTTTGTTCTTGTGGCATCTCCTTTAGCGTAACTCCCTGAAGGCATGTCCGAAGCAGGGCTGCGATGCGGGTCGTCTCCTCTCTCCGTGTGCAGTAGACAATAATGGAATCCAAGGAGGCAAATCGGTCACCTTGGATCAAAGTTACAAGGGCCTGGGCAAGAATGCAGTTAAAGAATTTACCACACAAAAAAACACAGTACACAAACATAAAACACAAAGTTGATGTTCTAAAATGTTACTTCTGGAGCAAGGTTTCTGCCACCTACAAGGACAAGAGCAGCAGAAATATGGGAACACCATCACCATCAACAACCTCCCCTCCAGGTTACACACCATCCAGACTAGGACATATAGAAACGAAGAGGACGAGAAGGCCCTTTGAGCCTGATCTGCCATTCAATATGATAGTGGTTGATCCTTTAGCTCAGCACCATACTTCTAATCTATTTCCATAACCTTTGATGCCTTTATTTTGTAAAAAAAATTATCAATCTTTTATAACACCATTCCTGCAGGATTGCTTGGATAAAAACCTGAAACATTTTACCCAATAGCACTTTGTTCAAGGCAGCTTTTCAAAGGCAATTAGGAAGGTGTAATAAACGCTGCTTTTCTCAATAATATCTAATTTGAATTAATCATTTTAAAAAGGTCAATGATCCACCTGATCTACCTTTAATTTACTTTGGGTCTCACATCCTCAAACACCACATTACTGCAAACAAAAACAGAAATTGCTGGAAAAACTCAGGTCAAGCAGCATCTGTGGAGAGAAAGCTGAGATAACGTTTCGTGACCACATTATTGTATATTTTTACGTAGTCACTAACAAGAACCAGATTGACTTCACTCTCATGCTTTCCCATGAGTGATTAAAAAAGCTCCCTCCTACAATGTGTGATTAACAGTCTGAATCTCAGGCTCTACCTGATCTCTATCCCGGTCTGTAGACACACTGAGAAACAAATTGGCTGGTACATCGGCAGAGCGTACAGCTATTCCTTCTTGCTCCTGGATCCCAAGGTGATGTGCAATGTTCTGGGCTGTCGCTAGTGTGGCAGTGGCTGTTAAACCCAGCAGGCATTTCACTCCCAAACGTTCCTTCAGGACCTACAGATCGGACACAAAATAATCCACTGAAGAATAAACGTACTGAAACTCTGCAGGTTAGTCTCTAGTGTTACTGGTGTTTGGAATTTAAACAGAATTTGTTCATGCACTGGTTGAAAACTTGACATAACTGAGAAAAGGGGTAATTTAGTTAGCCTACTAGCTAACTGACAGTAGTGTTCAGTGAGTCACTAATGTTTTTTTCAAATTCCTACAATATCCTTCCCTCATGTCTCAAAGTAATTGATTTATGAAAGGATACAGATACTTTGGCACTACCTATGCTCTAACAGTCAACTGTCCAGCAGAGATAACAAGCATGGGGCTGGATGAACACAGCAGGTCAAGCAGCATCATAGGAGCAGGAAAACTTGACGTTTCGGGCCTAAACCCTTCATCAGAATAACTCCAGTGAATGGAGTGAACTGGGATAACTCCAGTGAATCTGTGCAACCTTAATATCTTTCCCAACAGATAATTCTAGAAATATTCAGCAGGTTAGGCACAACCTGTAGAGATAGGAGAAGCTTAATGCCTCAGATCAATGACCTTTCATCTGAACCAGTGGAAGTTCATCCATCTGAAACATGAATTCTGTTTCTCGTTTAACAAATACTACCTAACCTGCGGAGCTAGTCCAGCACAGGCAGCTTTTATTCTGGATTTCCAATATCTGCAGTATCCTACTTCTGTAAATCATTGCTGAACTTTGATGCCCAAAACTGAAGGCGAGAGCTCCAGATGGTATCTATCTAAGACTGTCCAACTGAAGCATTAGCATCTTACTTCTTCATTTTACCAACATCTTTGAGAAAACAAACAACATTCCACTCTATATTATTGCTAAAGAGAGAGATACAAAGTCAAAGCTTTTCATCGTACACTCAAAATTAGGGCACAAGAGTCAGAGCTGAGCAAAACTAGGGACACCAATTTAAGAGGACTAGAATACAAGAGCTGAGATGTACTGCTGAGGCTGGATAAGGCTTTGGTCAGACTGCATTTGAACTATTCTAAGCAGTTTTAGGCCCTGCATCCAAGGAAGGACGTGTTGGCACTGGAGGCAGTCCAGAGGAGATTTCCAAGAATGATCCAGGAATTAAGGGCTTGTCATACGAGGAGCAGTTGAGGACTCTGGTTCTGTACTCGATGGAATTATGAAGAATTATGGGGGGGATCTGAATGGAACTTACAGAATACCAAAAGGGCTTGATGGAGTGGGCCTGGAGATGATGTTCCCAATAGTGGGAGACACTAGGATTCAAGGGCAAAGCCTCAGGCAGAAGGGGTGACCCTTTAGAACTGAGGTGAGGAGGAATTTCTTCAGCCAGAGGGTGATGAATCTGTGGAACTCACTGCTGCAGAGGGCTGTGGAGGCCAAGTCATTGAGTGTAGATGGGTTTTTGATTGGTAAGGGCATCAAGGGTTTTGGGGAGAAGGCAGGAGACTGGGGTTGAAAAACGTATCAGCCATGATGGGCTGAATAGCCTAACACTGGTCCTGTACTTTCTGGTTTTATACAACATGAGAATAAGGTGCTGATTGGTGGATTCATCACTGGCATGGAGTTGCAGTTAACTGTTAATCATTGTAATCAGACAGAGTAGGTATACGGATCAAATCAGGGTTGTACCGCATGGTTGCAAGAGATTTGCAGTCTCCATGATCCTTTTTCTCTTCCCCAGTGAGAAAGGCACACTATAAATGCAAATATTTTCCATGTCTGTTCCTAGCATTCTCGTTCTCTTGAGTGTGAGACAAAAAGCTTTGTGTTGCCTTTTATCAATGTTTAAGTTATGCACTATCAAACATTTATTACTTATTATACAAGTCAGCGGGTAAACTGCATTGTGGTGATGGCATACGCTATGCAGAAAATTCCAAAGTTCAAATTAGAGCCTAGTGTTACATTAGATCAATGTAGCTGAGGAGCTTATATCTGGCAGGAGTGGCTGAGAATTGTTCAGGGTATCGACTGGTACTGTTGGCCAACAAGTGCTTTCCGGAAATGCATCAAGGTAGAAATTGAGCAAGGCCAACATTACGATATCCATCACATACAATACCAAAGTCAGGGTCCCACTCATACAGGTCACATGCTCCAGCAAGCATCATCAGCAGAGGAGGAAACTGAAAATGTAATTAGATGCCCAGTTTGAATTCAGATAGTTTCCCTCAAGCTAATCCTGATCACAGTTGCACTGCACAAAAGGAGCCACCTTTCTAAACCACAGCACCACTGAGATGTTCCTCCCTTACCCTACCTTACACAGACGGAGGTAGCACGGTCTGAAGTTGTGAGACCATTCTGAAACACAGTGTGCCTCATCGATACACGCAAAAGCCACGGGGGGGAGTTCATGTGCAGGTGGGAGACAACTGGATCCAGCCCGACCACCACCAACGAGTGCCTCTGGGGAGAGCAACAGCACATGGACCTTACCCTCTTTCACCTGTGGATCCAAAGATAAACATGTGAATCCAAAGCAATCGGAAATGACCTCCAATTACATTCAAACAAAAGAATTCTTCCTGCAGTCCAGTTTGTTTTAACACACTTGATGTCTTTGGGCATGTGTTCTGGAGGGGGAAGCATTTTCTGGTCTGCAACCAGCCAGTCATAAACCTCAAAAATCATCCAATGTGAGATGTCGGAGTAGAGCCGGTAACTACTGCACACTGTGCCAGTGGTGAATGGAACTCCAATAAATGGCTAATTTGTCCTGGATAATGCCAAACTACTTGATGTTATTAGAACTGTACTCATCCAGGCAAAGTATTCCGTCATACACCTGCCTCGTAGGTGGAGGATGGGCTTAGGGAAATCAGTCATCATAATTCCCAGTCTCTGACCTGTTGATTTTTTGGTATCTAGTGACTTACAGGATGTTGATGATGAGGAACTATAAGTATTAGTAATAACAATAAATTTATTGGGTGTAGATAGATTCTTGTTGGAGATAGCAAGATGGATGTGGGCAACTCAGGATGGGCAATAAATGCTGGCCCAACAAACGAATAAGATTAATTTTAAAAATGGTCATTGCCTGAAACTTGAGTGACACAAACATGACAGTACTTGCCACTTGTTAGAATAATCAACAAGTGTAGATTGCTTCAATACAGGGATAAAGGCAAAAAGATGCAACCAATGGCCTGCCACATTACTGTGGAGAAAAAAGGCAGCAAGAAACATCAGACAACTCTTCATCTGAAGTATCCCACGTGAAGATGCATCAAGTTGGATCCGTAATCTCAGTGATTAGAAGAATAAGCACAATTTTGGAGAAACTTACAAAATTGTTAAATAGAAAAAGAGTAAATGCAAAAAGGATGTTCTTTTTCAGGCTATGGGCTCTAGAATTAGGGGGTGCGTCTCAGAATAAAAGGCATGGTATGTAAGACTGAGATCAGGAAGAACTCCTTCACTCACAGGGTAAAGAATCTTTGGCATTGTCTACCCTCAAGGACTGTGGAAGTCCAAAACAGACGTCATTAGATTTCTAGTTACTAATGACAAAAAGTATGGGAATATGGCATTGAGGTAGATGATCAGCTATGGTCTAGAATAGTGGAGCAGGTTCTAGGGATTAAATGGCCTATTTCTGCATTGTTCTTAGTGTAACAAGGTTAAGAACTACACAAAGTGTAAAAGGATATACCCATACGGGATTAAGGAATACTTTATTTTTTATGGCAGGGAACTAATCTTTCCTCATCTCCTGACTCTCATAGTGACTGTAAATACAGAAATTCACAATGAGACATTAAAATGTTGGTAACAGAGGTTTGAGAAGTAAAAGTTACCACAGCTCAAAGCGTGAAGCAAAAAACTGTAAAACTGAAGTTTCTGATGGTTCTGTAAAGTTAATATTTGCAAGGACTAGCTGTACTAGGAACACAACGAATTTCAACAGCATATTTCTGAACCAAAAATTCTTTCCACTAATACTTTTGAATTATGGATAATATCTCAGAAACTTTTAGCATCAGTATTCAGCAGATTTGTAGCGGAGTTCCTATAGTGATTTTGTTGATGACAGCAATGCTACCATTCTACATGCTTACACATGAAGTGAGATGAATGGACACCTGCAGCAAAAAAAAGCACCTTCACTCCATTGTACTGTAAAGCTGGCATCCGTGTATCCCAAAAAGTGACAGAAATAATTGGGATCCTTTCCATTTGAGACAGTGGGTGCTGTCTAAAATAGTGGTGGAAGCATGTTGGCTCAGTGGCTTGTACTGCTGCCTCAGAGCACCAAGGACTCAGGTTTGATTCCACCCTCAGGCAACTGTCTGTGTGGAGTTTGCACATTCTCCCCGTGTCTGCATTGGTTTCCTCCGGGTGCTCCGGTTTCCTTCCACAGTCCACAGATGTACAGGTTAGGGTGGATTGGCTGTGCTAAATTGCCCGTATGTGTTCAGGGATGTGCTGTCTGGGTGGATTAATGGGAAATGCAGGGTTGCAGGGTTACAGGGATATGGTAGGGGGGGGTGGGTCTTGGTGGAATGCTTTTCTGAGGATTGGTGTGGACTCAATGGACTGAATGCTTCCACACTGTAGGGATTCTATGATTCTAAGCAGAGTCAGAGTCAACATGAACTTTTGAAATGGAATTGAATAAACACTTGGAGAAATATCTGGAGGCTAAAGGGACAATTGAAACAAATGGAACTAATTGAGGCACTCTTTCGAAGAGCTGGCATATACACAATCAGCTGAATTGCCTCCTCCTATATTGCATTATTCTATAAACAGGTCAAAGAACAATTGAAACTAGGTCAGATTATCGTATTTCTGTAGTTGATGAGCACAATGAACCATTAAATCTTCAGCTGACCTTTGCAACAGCTGCTTCCCTCTGTATCCTTGTCATACTGGAGTGGATACAAACTGCCTTTAGGTTGGACGGAAGCCCCGAAACCTGTCAGAAAGGCAGAAAATAAATTGCAAGTCAATTGGTTACTCACCAATAACCTAGTATTTGGGCATTTTTGCAGGGAGTGCAGAAACAAAGGAAGCTGGTGTACATGTGTGCACAATTCATTGAAGACGAAAGATAGGACAAGTTGAATGCAGTTTATAAAGCATACAACATCCAGGGTTTTATTAATAATGACGAAATAAAAAAGCAAGGCAGTTATTTTAAACCTGGGCAAAATACTGGTTCAGCCTCAAACATCGTATTGCATCCAGTTTGCGGCACCAGACATGACCAACGAAATGAAGGGATGAGACAGTGTACAAAGAAGATATACAATATTCCAAGGATGAGAGATTTCAGTTACATATATAGAATAGAAAAACTGGGGTTGTTCTCCTTGGAGAAGCGAAGGTGGAGGGGAGATTTGACAGAGCTGTTCAAAATCATGAGGGTTCTGAACAGAATAGATAGGGAGAAACTTCCCACTGATCACAGATTTAAGATCATTGGTAAAAGAAGCAATAGTGACAGGAGAAGAAACATTTTCAGGCAGCAGCTAGTTAGGGTCTGGGATGTTCTACATCACTGTGTGGTGGAGGTAAATTCAATCAAAGGATTCAAAAGAAATTTGGCCCACTCTCTGAAAAGTAACAACTTTAGGGGTACGGGGTGGAGGCTGGCGATTGCCAATCAGTGAATGGGTCCTGCTAAAAGTCAGCATCAATGGGACAGATTGAATGGCTTCTTCCTCTGTGCTAAAAACTGCATATTGCTTGCGGTTCCTTCCAAGAGACTTAGAACATGTCCTCATACCTGATACAAAGCAAACAATATATCAGTTTTTTTTGTGCCCTCAGGCTATCCCAAAGCAGTTCACATCCAACCAAGTACTTTTTGCATTTTTTATTTTTTCTGAGGATCTGGGCATCATGGGCTATATCATTATTCCTATCCCTCAGTGTCTCAGAAAAAGCAGTGTGCTGACTTCTTGAAGTGCTGCAGACCCTATGGTCTCTGAACACCCACAATGCTGTTAAGAAGGAAGTTCCATGATTTTGATAGAGTTCCAAATCAGAATGGCATGTGTCTTGATAGGGAACATGCAGGTGATGGTCCCAGGTATCTACTGCCCTTGTCCTTCCAGGTGGTCGAGGTTGTGGGTCTAGGAGAGTGAACGTTACTTACCACTTATTAGCCCAAGCATGAATGTTCTCCATGTCTTATTGCCGGAGTGGAGCGTGTTGGAGGCATGGAGCAGAGATGGTTTTTGGATGCACGCGGTCTGTGGCTAACAAGGCTGGCCAGACCACATGTGGAAGGCCCTGCACTGATCTACTGTAAGGTAATGTTTATCTGACTGTAACGTTTATCCTTTTAACTTTAAGTCTTATTTTCTAACTTGTACTACATTGTAAGGTAGTGTAAATTTTGCTTCTTTATTTCTTTTTTTTGTATCTAGATTGTACCTAGGTACTTTGCACCCAAGATGTCGCCATGAGGGCTAACATTACAGACTTTTCACTGTACTCCTGTACTTGAGCACACATGACAATAAAATCCAATCCTAATTCAGTATCTGAGGAATCACAAATGATATTTAGAATTCTGCGAACGTCTGGTAAAATTTCCCTCTACTAATCTTACAAGAGAAGAAAAGTCATTGATGGCACAGCTGAAAATGGCTGGTCCTGGAATGCTACACTTAGGAATTCCCACAGTTATGTCCTTAGATTGAGATGACTGACCTCCAGCAACTGCAATTTTTGTGCTACATGTGATTCCAATCAGTAGAGCAGTTGCCACTATTCCCTTTGTTTCCATGAATCCATACTCAGTCAAATGCTGCCTTGATGTCAAGGGGAGTCACTCTTAACTCACCTGTTCAGTTCAGCTCTTTCTTCCATACTTAAAACCAAGGCTGTAATGAGATCAGAAGCTACGTGGCCTTAGCAAAACCCAAACTAAATAGCTCATAGCTAAGCAAGTGCACACCTTGCATTTACTTTCCTGATAAGAGACAGTAGATTGGCGGGGCAATTATTGGTTCAGTCAGATTAGTTCTGATTTTCAAGTTCTGTGAAAGTCATGCTGGCTTCAAAACATTAACTCTGTTTCTCTCTCCCGAGATGGTGGCAGGCCTGCTGAATTTCTCTACGTTAGCGCCTTGTGGCTATAGCATTTATACAACTAGTTCAATCCTCAGGGTGTAGAGAGTCAGGATTCAATGATGGAAGCTAGTGTTGGACTGAAGGAAATGCAGCAGCCAGTGTGTTTCAGTATGGTCCCATGGGCAGCTTTTTTTTCTTTATTCATTCACAGGATGAGAGCATCGCTGACTAGGCAGCATTTATTGCCCATCCCTAACGTAACAGCTGCAAAACAAATTACTAAGCTTTTCAGTCCCAGCTGAAAGACCTTGTGACAGATGCTGCCTGACCTGCTGTGCATTTCCAGCATTTTGTGTTTATAGTTCAGAATTCCAGCAGAGTACTTCGCCTTGCCTCCACTCGGTTCTGAGGAAGTGTCATCGAACCCGAAACGTTAACTCTGTTTTCTCCTTCACAGATGCTGCCAGACCTGCTGTGCATTTCCAGCGCCTTTGTTTTTGTTCCTGATTTACAGCATCCACAGTTCTTTCGGTTTTTATCATTATTTGTGCAGTTAGGAGTTACGGGATAGAACAGAAACGGAGTTGTAATAACCAGAGATAGAAGGTACTGCAGATGCTGGAGAATCCGAGATAACAAGCATGGAGCTGGATGAACACAGCAGGTCAAGCAGCATCATAGGAGCAGGAAAACTTGACGTTTCGGGCCTAAACCCTTCATCAGAAATGAAGGGTTTAGGCC
>JAHRHZ010000033.1:4104567-4131785 GCA_024137785.1 Ginglymostoma cirratum
CTCACCTGATCATCCATAAGTGAGACAAGAGGTGAAATCACCAAGGTGATGCACTTTGACCTCTTGGCATACAAGTATGCAGGTAACTGGTAGCAAAATGATTTCCCCATTCCAGTGGACAGCACAACCAAAGTAGAAAGACCTAGTTTGGTGACAAAGAACAGAAAAGATCCATACTAGCACATTAGGCACCTGTGTAAATGCTGCGTTCAAGCGTTACATTTTAATTAACTGTTTAAGTTGTACAGAAATGTTTTATTAATCAGCACCTAGGGGACTAGGAGTGTATCTGTTGATCAAATATTCCAGTTGATCAAGTGGTCCACATAATCGATGCAAAAACACACACTAGGTAATAGAAGCGTAATGCAGGGGGTTTACATATCATTATACTTGATTTACAGCATAAATCACTTCAATAACAATGCAACTTAAATAAAAAAAAACTTACTAGCAGACAGTCTTCTCACTCGCACCCTCAGCTGACTACTCAGACATCATAGAGATTGTGATAATAGTGAGCATCTGGTGTTTGAGGTGTATGATTATTGCTGGTTTAATCGAGTGTGCCAGTTCACGAAGTGCCAGTTAAAAAGAAGGTTGCTGTAGATACTTTATATGCCGAAGCAGAGGAGATGTGACTCATTCTAATTGTCACTAGAAAACCAACAATTCAGGAGAAACTTTCACTCTCCTCGTTTCTCATCTCTTGCAGCCTCCATTCTGAGTGGCCATATCTTTCACCCCGGTTGCAGAGCTTTATTTCTTTATTTTAATTCAATCACGGGATGCGGGCGTCACTGGCTAGGCAGCATTTATTGCCCATCCCTAATTGCCCAGAGGACAATTCAGAGTCAACCACATAGCTGTGGATCTAGAGTCACATGTAGGCCAGACCAGGAAAGGATGGCAGTTTCCTTCCCTAAAGGACATTGGTGAACTAGATGGGTTTTCCCAACAATCGACAATGGATTCATGGTCATCATTAGTTTCTTAATTCCAGATATTCTTTGAATTCAAATTCCACCATCTGTCGTGGCAGGATTCAAACCAGTGTCCCTAACATGTTATCTGGGTCTCTGGATTAACAGTCCAGCAATAATACCACTAGGCCATTGCATCCCCCATAATCATTTTTGACAGCATGCGTTTCCATGTAGTGCCAATAGTTACAGTATAAGCAGATCTGCCCACTGAACAGATTGCACCTACTGTTGCCATAGGTACATTATTCAAACATGGTCACTGCCAGAACAGCTTTTTTTTCTGACACACCTGATAAAATCCTCATCACGGTTAGTTCCTGGCCTGGTCTGAATGAATGGAACCCGAGCTCTGTCAGGGCTTCAAATACCTCTGCTGGAGTAGCTGGTAAAGAGGGTTTAAAAAAATATTAATAAACACAGTGTAACCAAAATCCTGTCCCTTGTGAGAGCTGCGCCTCAGCTGGTAGCACACGACACTGAGTCACAAGGCACACACCCAAAACAGAGAGTACAAAAACAGCCCTGAGTGAGCACTGCACTTTCGGACGAGTCATTAAACCATGGGACCAAACGCTCTCTCAGGCCAATGCAAAAGATTGTATGGCACGATTTCAAAGAAAAGCAGAGAACCTATCTCTGGTGTCTTGCTAATATCTATTCCTCAATCATCATCATCAAAAGATTTTCTGGTCATTATTATCATACTGCTGTTTGAGGCAGTGTGTTCTTTGGAAATTGGCTGCCCCCATGTTTTCCCTAACAGCACTGTACATTGCTTGACACATCCTGAAAACTTCAACAGAAATGCAAAACCTTTTCTTCCTCATGGTTAATACATTTTTCCCCAAGGGAAAGTTGTCCACGTGATTGGCTAGCCACAAACTCCGCTACACCAACTCAGAGGATCCTTAACATTTTCAAGACTCAATCTCTACCACCTGGAGCAATAACTTCCACTCCAAGTCACACCCAATCCTGACTTGAAATTGTGTTGCTTTTCCTTCTCTACAATTGGCTCAAAATCCTGGAACACCTCATGGTGGGTGGTCCATACACTGAATGGATCACAGCAGTTCAAGGTGGCAGCTCACCACCACCTTCTCAACAGCAATTATGATAGACAATAAATGTTGACCTTGCCAATAACGTCCACATCACATGACCAAATATTCATGCACATTTTTACATAATTAAAGCTTCGCTCAGCATCAGCCACTTGTTGTTCTGTCCCTTTTGATTCAAAGTAAAGGAGTGTTCCAACTGTGGGAATCTCAACCAGCAGGAAAAAGACTGCGCTTAACCATAACAAATTGTCATGGCATCAGGGATAGACAGAAATTCATTTAGATATTCACCCAGAACTACGAATAAAATAAGGTAGCCACACAACTAAACATTACACTAAGAGAAACAGTTCCTCTACAATACCCTCTTACCCACTGATGCACATCAGACATGCAACCTCCTCCAGAGGTGATAACCAAACTTAGAAACATGATCTTTTCTCTCATACCAGGTTCACATACATTTTTGGAAATGATAGCTTAGAAAGATTGGAGGGTGGAGGGGCTATAAATTCATTCGTGGGATGTGGGTGTCGCTGGCTTACAGCATTTATTGCGCCCGACCCTAGTTGCCTTTGAGAAGGTGGTGGTGAGCTGCCTTCTTAAACTGCTGCAGTCCACGTACTGTGGGTTGACCCACAATACCCTTAAGGAGGGATTTCCAGGATTTTGTCCTACTGACAGTGAAGGAACAGCAATATATTTCCAAGATGCTGTATAAGGATCGCTTGTGAATTTTTGCACTGCATCGTGTAGATAGTACACACTGCTGCTACTGAGCATCGGTGGTGGATGCTTGTAGATGTAATGCCAATCAGGTGGGCTGCTTTGTCCTGAATGGCATCAAGTTTCTTGAGTGCTGTTGTGGCAGCACCATCCAGAAAAGTGGGGAGTATTCCACCACACTCCTGACTTGTGCCTTGTAGAGTTATTCACTGCAATAGTCCTAGCCTCTGACCTGTTCTTGCAGGCGCTGGATTTATGTGATAAGTCCAGTTGAGTTTCTGGTCAATGGTGATTCCCAGAATGTTGATAGTGGGGGAATTCAGTGATGTCAAGGAGCAGTGGTTAGATGATGTCTTATTGGAGACAATCATTGCCTGGCACTTGTGTGGTGTGAATGTTACTTGCCACTTGTCAGCCCTAGCCTGGATATTGTCTAAATCTTGCTGCATTTTAACATGGACCGATTCAATATCTGAGGAGTCACAAACGGTGCTGAACATTGCACAATCATCGGCGAGCATCCCCACTTCTGACCTTTCTAAAGGAAAAAAACTCATTGATGAAGTGGCTGAAGATGGTTTGTTGAAATGCAATTAAATCTCATACCTATGACCTTTCCATCCTCTCCAAGCCTGTAGAGAGGTTCCATGGCTGGTGGAGCTTTTGGTTTCTCAAACGTCGGACAAGCAGTGTTCAGTTGAAACTCAGCAGCAGACATTGGTTCAAGTTGCGCCCTTGTATTATCTGCAGCCAAGGTGCCTGCAATGGAAGTGTCATAGCAAGAACATGAGTTAAAACAGTGGCCTAGACATGTTACAGGAGCCAGTTTCAGAGTCAGCAGCCCTAAATAGTAATTATATGAGGAAAAAGGGTTCATTTCAACAGCTTCTGTAAGGTGGGAAACTGGCTCATGATTCATCTCCAACCAATTTTCATTTCTAATGATGTCACAAATCAATAAACTATGCGGTCAAATTTAAGTAACTCATTCACAAGAACGTAAGAACTAGGAGCAGGAGTGGGCCATCCGGCCCTTCGAGCCTGTCCCGCCATTCAATAAGATCACAGCTGATCTTTTTGAGACTCAGCTCCACTTACCCACCCGCTCACCATAACCCTTAATTCCTTTACTGTTCAAAAAATTTATCTAGCCTTGCCTTAAAAACATTCAGCGAAGTAGCTTCAACCGCTTCACTGGGCAGAGAATTCTACAGATTCACAACCCTTTGGGTGAAGAAGTTCCGCCTGACCTCAGTCCTACATCTGCTTCCCTTTATTTTGAGGCTATGTCCCCTAGTCCTAGTTTCACCTGCTAGTGGAAACAACCTCCCTGCCTCCACCTTATCTATTCCCTTCAATAATCTTACATGTTTCTATAAGATTTCCCCTCATTCTTCTGAATTCCAATGTGTATAATCCCAGCCTACTCAGTCTCTCCTCGTAATCCAACCCTCTCAACTCTGGAATCAACTGAGTGAATCTCCTCTGCACCCCCTCCAGTGCTAGTATATCTCTTCTAAGGTAAGGAGACCAAAACTGCACATAGTACTCCAGGAGTGGCCTCACCAGGACCCTATACAGCTACAGCATAGCCTCCCTGTTTTTAAAATCCATCCCTCTAGCAATGGCAGACAAAATTCCATTTGCCTTTTTAATTACCTGCTGCACCTGCAATCCTACTTTTAGCGATTCATGCACAAGGACACCCAAGTCCTTGTGCACAGCAGCGTGCTGCAATTTTTTACCATTTAAAACATTTTCCTGTTATTCCTACCAAAATGGATGACCTCACACTTATCAACATTGTACTCCATCTGCCAGACCTTTGCCCACTCACTTAGACTATCTATATCCCTCTGCAGACTGTCAGTGTCTTCTGCACAATCTTAGTATCATCTGCAAATTTTGACACACCACACTTAGTCCCCAACTCCAAATCATCTATGTAAATTGTAAACAATTGCGGTCCCAACACTGATCCCTGAGGCATACCACTAGCCACTGACCGCCAACCAGAAAAACACCTATTTACCCCTACTCTTTGCTTTCTACTGGTCAACCAATCCTCTATCCATGCCAATACATTACCTGTAATACCGTGCAACTTTATCTTATGTAGCAGCCTTTGGTGTGGCACCTTGTCAAATGTCTTCTGGAAATCCAGATACACCACATCCACAGGTTCCCCATTGTCCACCAAGCAAGTATGTCCTCAAAGAATTCCACCAATTAGTTAAACATGACCTACCCTTCATGAACCCATGCTGGGTGTTCCCAATTCGACAATTTTTATCCAGATGTCTTGCTATTTCTTCCTTAATGATAGATTCAAGCATTTTCCCCACTACCGAAGTTAAGCTAACTGGCCTATAGTTACCTGCTTTTTGTCTACTTCCTTTTTTAAACAGTGGCATCACATTGGCTGTTTTCCAATCTGCGGGAACCACCCCAGAGTCCAGTGAATTTTGGTAAATAATCACTACTTAATTCCCTACATTACAGACATGAAAGCAAAATTCCAGGAAGGTTGCCCAAAAAGGATTAGACTAGCCTAATGGGAGATTTCCCAAGTGCATCCATGGCTGGTTCCATTCCATTAATTATCAAGGTCACAGAACTGCAAGGAGAACTTCTTGACTCGAAGGATTGTAAATCTGTGGACTGTGGAATTCCCTGTCCATTGAAGCAGCTGAGACTACCTCACTGAATGTTTTTAGGCAAAGTTAGGTACATTTTTAATTATCAACACCCTCCACTGCTGAGAAAAATCCCATGTCCTTTGAGGGAAACCAGACCATTCACAGATCCTGGAGAACATTACTAAGGTCCACCTGTCCCTTCTACAGTTGGATTTTCATTTGTACTGCAGTACTTACAAACCTCATTCCATTCCAAATTGCAGGCCATCAACCTGCAAGAATCAACATGTGATTCTTCAGTCATGTTGACAATGAATCAGAACAATTCTTCCATTCAACCAACCACAGATAGAATGTGATTTTAAAAGGGTTCTATATTTTCTTTTTCTCCACCCTCTTCCTTTACACTATACATTGAAAACGAAACTGTTTTTTATTGAAACCTGAACCATTTGTTTCTCAGTCATGTCTCTTACCCCTCGCAGTGTTACACATAGATGTCAAACGAGCTACCTCCTCCAGGGTTGGTAATGGGGCAATGTCATCATCTGTCATCTCAGACATTTCCAGTTTCTCTTCAGATGCTGCTTTAAACCCAGTGTTAAATCCTGAAACAAAGAATAACATTGCCAAGGTTATGGCACTATTCAGATATTATAAAATGGTGTTTAGTATCACTTCTATGTTGTAAAATTTCCAGTCCAGAAACAAGGAGGTTACATTAGCAAGAATTACTGTAGTATGTAAGTTTAGTCTGGACATAAGGCAAACAACAAGTGTGATTGAGGTTAAGGGGATTACCAAGTTGTGTGCAAAGGGGTCTGTCATCTAGTAATTGGAAAGGGGATAGAAAGGCACTTCGGTATTTCTGGCTCAAGACCAACGTTAAACAGAATACTTCTTCCCACACCACGGGTCATTTTCAGGGCAACAGCCTGAACAGTGAAAGGTCACAGAACTGCAAGGAGAACTTCTTGACTCGAAGGATTGTAAATCTGTGGACTGTGGAATTCCTTGTCTATTGAAGCAGCTGAGACTACCTCATTGAATGTTTTTAAGGCAAAGTTAGGTACATTTTTCAACAGCAAAGGATGTAATGGTTATGGGGGGGCAGCGGGTAAGTGGAGTTGAGTCCACCTGAATGGCAGAGAAGGTGCCTATTTCTTATGTTCTAGGACAGTGATAAATTTCAAGAGGGCAAAGACATTGTTTGGACATGCACAATGAAGACAAAATTTAATACAGAGAAGAGTGAAGATATTTATTTTAGCAGGAGTACATGCAGAGTAAAATTTTACAAGGGTACTATAGGAAATGGGGGTCCCCTTTAAAATTATGTTCTTAGTATTCCATGTTTAGTACTTCATGTGTAGCATGAGACCTCCTTTAATTGTGTTATAGTAGTAACTAACTTCTACAAATGTAAACAAAGATTTATCATGTACCACATTACTTGATTATGAGTGCAATGTTTTCAAAAATATTGACTCTCTGCTGGATCTTCCAGCTTTCTATAACTAAATGTTTCAAGTTAGTTTCAGTTGTTGCTTGTCTCTGTACTTATTCCTGCAGAATGCAAAAGACAGAATTAGAACCTCATGTATGCCTTTAGGACTAGATTTGTTTACGATACGTTTCACCTTCCCTCATTGACAAGCTGCAAAAGCACAAGAAAGAAACACTCTCATTCCAATTTTTAAAAGGGAAAAATGGATAGGTATAACCCTACTTCCATGTCTACTTGTTGAACATCAACCTTACTCCCACCTCTTTACCCCTAATGAAAACAAAAAGGCGTTAAATTCATATAAAAAGTTACTAAACAAAAATCTGGGATAATAAATCTCTAGATGATTCCTTTGGGAATCTAGAACCACTTTCTTCCAGCTGGCTTCATTTGTTTCAACATATACCAGCTTAACCACTCTTGAGTTGTCCCCAGCAGGCACAGATAAAACAGAATCAGGCTATTAGCATGTCGTCCTGCACCACCTCAATCTCAGCAATCAGCCTTTTGGCAACAACTAAGATGTGAACTAGAACCAGCAACAGAATGCAGGAACTTCAGGAATGTTTATTTACAAGCAACCCTAATCTAAAATATTGATCCCAATATCATCCAGAGGCCTGGGTGGGAAGAAGAGTGGAGGTATCATCTCAGCCAAGCTGGTGAAACATGTCCATGGGTTCCTGACCGTAGCATCACGCTACTTGTTTGGGCTCTTGCCTGGTCAGGCGGGGCTGCCTACTGTGGTCTCCCCTCATTACTATAAAAATCACCGTTTTTTTTTTAGGGAAAAAAAGCACAATGTACAACCTCTGATAGGTAGGAATGTTGTGACTGAATACACTTACCCTGACCGCTGCAGTTCTTGGCCCAGTGACCTGTTGCCCCACAGCGGAAACACATGTCTCCCTTTCTGCTGAATCGACCAGCACCACCACCAAAATGTTCCCCTTTTAAATTCCACTTCTGCTTCCAGACCTTTGGATATCCATAACATCAGAAAAACATGTCAGTAAACTACATTTGTTTACAAGACCAAAAGAACTGGGAATCAGATACAAAAACAGAAATTGCTGTAAACGCTCAGCAGGTCTGTAAGCATCTGTGGAGAGGCATCAGAGTTAACGTTTTGGGTCCGGTGACCCTTCTGGACCAGAAACGTTAACTCTGATTTCTCTCCACAGATGCTGCCAGACCTGCGAGCCTCCACACTGTTTTCAAATTCTTTCATCAGCTGTGAACGTAACTGGCAGGACCCGCATTTGTTGACCTTCCGTAATTTGCCTTGAACTGAGTAGCTTGCTAGCCCACTTCAGACGGCTGTTGATAGCCAACTATATTTCTGTCGGTTTTGGAACTACACTTTGGATAGACCGGGTAAAACCAGATTTCCTTCCCTAAAAGATTAATGAACTAGATGAGATTTTACAAGAATCAAGGAGAGTTATGATGATGCCCAATACAGAGATTGGCTTTCAATTCCAGATTTGATGAAGTGAATTTAAATTCCATCAGCTGCTGTCATGGTGGATACGAATTCATATCCACAAAGCATTAGCCTGGATCTACAAGAACAGTGATTCATCCACACAACATGCTTGAGGTTGATGTTGTTCTGGCAAATGGGCAAATGGGCAAATGTTTCATGTTAATTACAATTAGCAAGTAACGGTTCATTCCCATGAGAAACAATATACAGATGTGATTCATTGCATCTCAGGCAAGATTCACAGAACTCAAAAGGTTTGTTTCTTTCTGATCAATCACGTCACTGCTAATATCAATAGTCAGGTCCTTGCCATTTTTTAAAAAAATCTTTCAAATTCTGTAAAACCTGCAGCATTCCAAATATTAATAACAATCAAACCAGGAAGAACACAACTGCATTGTTTCCAAACTTCCATATTGGTAAAACCTTTCACCTCAACAAGGGAGAAGCTACTACTTTAATATTCATCAAAAAGAAACATCATGGCCAACAAATGTTTTTGGCAGAAAACAATTTAAATAAAGTACCTGTCTGCGAAGAGATGCTCCTCGTAACACTCCACCTCTGACATGTGATTTCTTCTTGAGGTTGATTCTCACAAAGTTTCCATCCTTTTTAGGTTGTGCAACTCTAAAACAGATTATAAGCAAAGCTAAAAGTAATGGCAGAGAAGACTGGTCAAGCAAGCAAGACTCAATGTGACTACAATGTAAACATCTACAACAGAAATCCTTTTCTCTCAGTAAGCTTACACTTATGTCAAGTATATTGCATCCATTCATTCTCCTTCGTTCCAATGCATATTACTTGTTCAAAGAACTCCAATAAATTGGTTAGACATGATCGCCCCTTTATAAAACTATCACTCCCCCAGATTACGCAGATATTTTTCGGTAACCTGCTATACTGTCCTTAATAATACCTTCTAACACTTTCCCTCTACAGCGAAAACCTGTTCAAAATACCTCTTCAGTTCATCTGCCGTCTCCTTATTTTCCATTATTAATTCCTCAGATTCATGCTATATAGGGCCAGTGTTTACATTTTTAAGAAAGTATCAATGATGTCATAGAGTCACACAGCACAGAAACAGACCCTTAGATCCAACTCATCCACGCTGAACAAGGTTCCCAAATAAACTAGTCCCCACTTGTCTTGTTTCGTCCTTATCCGACTAAAACTTTCCTATTCATGTACCTGTCCAAATGTCTTTTAAATATTGTAACTGTACCACATCCTTTGATATTTTATTCCACATACAAACTGTGTGAAGAAGTTGCCCTTCGGATCCCTTTTAATCTTTCTCTTCTCGTAATAAACCTATGCACTGTAGTTTTGAACTCCCCTACCCTAGGGAAAAGACCTTCACTATTCACCTTATCTATACCCCTCTTGATTTTATAAACCTCTGTAAGGTCACCCCATAACCTCCGATGCTCCAGTGAAGGAATTCCCAGTCTATTCAGCCTCTCCTCATAACGCAAACCAAATTCCCAGCAACATTCTGGTAATTATTTTCTGAACCCTCTCCAGCTTAATAATATCCTTACTATAGCAGGGTGACCAGAACTGTAGACAGTACTCCAAAAAGTGGCCTCACCAATGTCCTGTACAACCACAATATGACTTCCCAACTCATACACTCAAATGGTCTGAGCAATGAAAGCAAGCATGCTAAACATCTTAACCACCCTGTCTACCTGCGACGCAACTTTCAAAGAACTATATACCTGAAACTCAAGGTCTCAGTCCGCCCTACCATTAATTGTACAGGTCCTGCCCTTGTTTGTTTTACCAAATTACAATACCTCACATATATCAAAATGAAATTCCAACTGCCACTCTTCAGCCCATTGGCCCAACTGATCAAGATCCCTTTGTAATCTTAGGTAACCTTCTTCACTGTCCACTGTACCACCAAATTTGGTGTCATCTGCAAACTTACTAACCATACCTCCTAAATTCTCACCTAAATCACTTATATAAAAATGACAAAAAACACTGGACCCAGCACCAATCCCTGCAGAACACCGCTGGTCACAGGCCTCCAGTCCAAAAACCAGACCTCCAATACCACCCTCTGAGTCCTACTGTCAAACCAACTTTCTATCCAATTGGCAAGCTCTCCCTGAATCCCATGTTATTTAACTTTACTAACCAAGCTACATGCAAAACCTTGTCAAAGGCTTTATTAAAGCCCATGCAGGCAATGGCTAACTCTTTGTCTTCAATCTTTTTGGTTACATCCTCAAAAAACTCAATCAAGTTTGTGAGACATGATTTCCCACGCACAACGTCATGCTGACTGTCCTGAATCAGTCCTTGCCTCTCCAAATATATTTAATTCCCATTTCTCAGAATCCCCTCCAAAAACGTCCCCACCATTAATGTCAGACTCAGTGGTCTATGGTTTTCTTAAATAAAGGCACAACATTGCATGCAGGTAGGGGTTATTGTTTCCAAGCCTTCTCCACTATACTGTCTACCTGCGACTCCACTTTTAAGGAGCTATGAACATGAAACCCAAGGTCTCTTTGTTTAGGCAATACTCCACAGGACCTTACAATTAAGTGTGTAAGTCCTGCCCTAATTTTCCTTTCCAAAATGCAGCACCCCACGTTTATCTAAATTAAACTCCATCTGCCTCTCCTCAGTCCATTGGCCCATCTGATCAACATCCTATTGTACTCGGAGGTAACCTTCTTCACTATCCACTACGCTTCCAATTTTGGTGTCAGTGCAAACTTACTAACCATGCCTCCTATGCTCACATCCAAATCATTTATATAAATGACAAAAAGCAGTGGACCCAGCACTGAACCTTGTGGCACACCGCTGGTCATATGCCTCCAGTCTGAAAAGCAACCCTCCATCAAAGTTGTCTATACTTAGTATATGACTCCTCTTTATTCTTGACCACAGCATCATTACCTTTATTCAGCAACTGGTCCCTTCTCTTACCAGCCTACCCTTCACTCTAACAGGGACATAGTGCCTCCGAACTGTAGTTATCTTACTTCTGAAAGCCTCCCCTTCCAGTCCCTTTACCTGCAAACAGTCATACCATCAAAACTTCCCTTACTCCAATTAAGAATTTTAAGCTTTATACAAGGCCTATCGTTTTCCATAGCTACTTTAAAACTAATAGAATTATGATGTAACAAGGTGTAGAGCTGGATGAACACAGCAGGCCAAGCAGCATCAGGGGAGCAGGAAAGCTGACGTTTCGGGTCTGGACCCTTCTTCAGAAATGGGGGAGGGGAAGGGGAATCTGAAATAAAGAGAGAGAGGGGGAGGTGGATAGAAAATAGATAAAGGAGAAGATGGGTGGAGAGGAGACGGACAGGTCAAAGAGGCGGGGATGGAGCCAGTAAAGGTGAGTGTAGGTGGGGAGTTAGGGTGGGGGTTGGTCAGTCCAGGGAAGACGGACAGGTCAAGGGGGTGGGGATGAGGTTGGTAGGTAGGTGGTGGGGGTGGGGGTGGGGCTTGAGGTGGGAGGAGTGGATAGGTGGGAGAAAGGACGGACAGGTTAGGGAGGCGGGGACGAGCTGGGCTGGTTTTGGGATGCAGTAGGGGGCGGGGAGATTTTGAAGCTTGTGAAGTCCACATTGATACCACTGGGCTGCAGGGTTCCCAAGCGAAATAGGAGGTGTTGTTCCTGCAACCTTCGGGTGGCATCGTTGTGGCACTGGAGGAGGCCCAGGGTGGACATGTCCTCCAAGGAGTGGGAGGGGGAGGGGGAGTTGATGTGGTTCGGGACTGGGAGGTGTAGTTGTTTGTCACGAACCGAGCGTAGGTGTTCCACAAAGAATTATGATGTCTTTAGAAACTCTTGCTATCTATATTTCTTGCTAGCTTTTGCTTGTACTCTAATCTCTCCCTCAATCTTTTAGCCATTTGTCATTTTGAATATGAAAAAGGCAACCTTGTCTCCTGCCATCCACCTTTGCTTTTCATTTAATTTCGATCAATTATGATCTCTGGCAGCTCATGTATTGCGAGATTACGACTATAGAAACATATTTCATACGAGAAATCTGAAATTAATACACATAAAAAAGCACTGAAGAAACAGCCCAGGAAGATTACATTCATGGAACGTTTACTATTCTAAAGTACATAATGGCATTTCCTCTAATTGGAGCAGGACACATGGTTCCACTTCAGGCTTGGTCTTATAATAAATTGCTGGCAGTTGTAGCATATCTAAGAATTTGTTCTGTTCAATTAAGTTTTAAAATAGAAAGCAAAACAACGTCCAGTATACCTTTCTCACACACCTCTGATATGGATTGCTGGATCGATGTCTGTACCTACCTCACTCCACTGCTCTTCGGAGCCTCTGAACTGAGGTTCCCCTCTTCTACATCTCCATACAGATTCTCCTTTGGAAGCCCAGGTTTTGGTTTCCCCTCATCCTCATTTGCAGCTGGGCTACTGTCATCCGCCACAGATTTGCAACTGGCTCTGAGAATTCGCTTCTTCCGTTTCTGAGCTGTGACAGTGTTTGAGGGTTTTGTTGCTTTTCTGCGTTTCTCGGCATTGCCTTCGAGGTCTTCACAAGCGTCAGCACTCATTGCGCCTGCTGCAAGTGTCCTCTGTCTCTTTTTGCTGCTTGTCTTTAGGTCTTGTGAGCCTTTCCCAGCATTTAGCTCTTTAGGGTGCTCACAATCAGTCGCTATCTGTACTCCACCACTACTTTCCTGCGAAGATTCTTGGGCACCGCAATTTCTCTTTTTACTGGCCACTGAGTTAGTGTATAATTGATACTCCAATCTAGTTCTTGTTACAATTTGTACGGTCCCCGTGCCAATATCTTTTTGGCAAGTATGATCATCTTGGAAATAGCCATTCCCCAATTCTGCAGGCTTTTCAGAATCCTGAAAATCACTAGTGGAAACTGATAGCTCATCATGTTTAACTTTTAAAGAGATGTTACCCAATGAGGAGGGTGTATCACCAGCTGAAGGAGATGTAGCAGTCACTGAACAGCACCCCTCGTTGACTGTTGGAAAATCACTTTGATGCAGGGACTGCTCACTGGCCACTTGTACTGTGTCATTCACGTTTTCAGGTTTGTGATCAGCTTGTGAAGTAGAGTCACCACATGAAGGAGGTTTTCCATGATCTGAGTTGAGACCGTATTTTCCATTGGCTGGGAGTGAAGGTCTGCCCAATATGGGCAATCCAACAGCTGGTTGTGTTATCTCCTGGCATCTGTCTAACCAGCTGAGATCAATGGAGGATAATCTCCTGGACACACACTGTTGCAACTGCTGTAGTTTATTAACAGTTCGGGGAGTCCTTGTCTGGGTTCGGAGTACTTTTGATGGGGAAATATCTTTCATGGCAGGATGCTGAAATTCCAGTTGATCAGATCCATTTGGAGAGTCTTGAGGTGCGGGCTGCAGATCTTGAGGAGGCTTGAGGGTGACAGAATGTGTTCGAACAACTGGGCCGTTCTCCCCATCATTGATCTCTTTGGACAGCTGTGTCCTCCTCGAAGTCAGCGACTTTCGGAGAGAAATTGGCCTTTCCTTTCATATATTAAATAAAAAGACATTCACCGTTTTTGCTCTGGTCTTTTACTTGTACTAAAGTTCAAAACATTTAAAAACCAAGCAGCTAAAACTATAAAGTCTCTTTTAACAATAAATCTCACTGAAGTTGCAGCTCCTGTACTCGGCATGTTATACTTTCTCTGAATTCATTAAGTGTATGACAGAAACATGCCAATTGACCTATCAAGTCTATGTTTTCTCTTCTAGATAAATTATCCAATTCTAAACCCACTCTGTTCCTTCTTCCCAATTGCTCTTAAGGCTCTCCTGTTTCAAATAACTATTTAATTCTGCTTTCAAATAATTTGTGGACTGTGTCAAGTTTGTAACAGAAAATTCCACATTCTACACCCGCAATCCCCTCTCCAAAGACAGATTTTTAAGCTTTCTCTGTGACTGTTTACTCAGAGAGTCGGATATCAGCCATTCACCAGGTAAATACAGCATTGGTCACTAACACGTTCCACAGACAGAGCTACAGTGCAACTGCGACTGAAGTAGGTACCGTCCTTAGCCAGGGTAGGCCATTTGATACATGGGACACTCAGGGGTGAGAAGCAGCGAACACTTACCTTTCCTGATGTTCCAAGTTTCTCCTTTAATTTCATTCCATAATACTGGGCTGATGCTTTTGGAGCACTGTGCTCCTTTGGCATGAGCTCCTGAAACCTTCTGTTCTGGCGATTAAGGTGTAATCCCCAAATATCACACTCAGAAGCCTGGAGACACAAATCAGGTGAACTTTTTTAAAAAAAATAACATAGGTTCCCTCCTCAGTTACAGCCAGCGCAAAAGTTGGCCAATAGCTACTTAATAAGACACGACATTGGAAGGCTCAACCAGTTATCAAGCCACAAAATAAATGAAGATTCACAGTTTAACTTGATTCACGCCAGCTCCCAAGCAATGGATGGACCAGATCACATGGTGACTTATTCAATGCCTGTTTTGTTCTTGCTGGTTAGAACACCCTGCCCCTTGTGTAAAACAAATCTTGAATGGCTTGAATTTTAAATATTTTCCACTTGGTTCAGATTTCTCCACTAGAGCAATTAGTTTCTCCCTATCTAATCCATTAATACATTCAGAACCATGAGTCTACATGATAGCACTGAAGTTAAGAAAAATACAAACAGCAGGATTAACCCAAACAGCCCATGGAGGCTGCTCCACCATTCAACAGCCATGGCTCCATCGTGGCTGGTTTGAGTCTGCCCGTAACTTCATTCTCCCTTCCAGCAGGCTCCTTGTCAAAAGTCTGAACATATACAGGGCTAGTTAGATGAAGATAAAGACAAAGACCCAGCCTCCACTACTCTCTGGGAAAAGAGAATTATAATGATCCTCAGAGGAAATTCCTTATCTCTATCTTAATTTTTAAACTGTGTTCACTAATTACATAGAAACTAGGAGGAAGCTGCCAAATCAGCCATTTGAGTCTGCTCCACCATTCAGTATGACAATGGCTGGTCCTCTATTTCAAAGTCTTATTTCTGTTTCTCTGCATACCCATTGATACCATTAATATCTAAAAAATGTATCTCTTTCTTGACAATATTTAGTGACTTCTATAGTGGAGAATTCCACAGATTCACTACCTTCTGAATGAAGAAATGTTTTCCTAATCTCAGTCCAAAATGGCCTACGCTGTATCCTGAGACTGTGTCCACTGGTTCCAGACTTTTCAACCAGGGAAAACATCCTCCCTGCATTAGCTTACAGCTTTGTTAGAACGGTTTCATCTTTCATCTCACCTTTCTTAACTCTAGTGAATACAGGCCCAATCCAACCATCTCTACTCAAAAAGACCACCTTGCCATCTCTGTTATTAGTCCGATAATTCTCTACTGTAGTCTGTCTCCAGCAAAAGTGTCCTCTCTTAGGCAGGGAGACCAACACGACACACAATACTTTAGATGTGGTCTCAAAAAGGTCCTATAGGACTGCAGTAAGACATCTTTACTTATGAACTCAAATTATCTCGCAATGAAGGCCGATGTACTATTTGTCATCTTAAACTGCTTGTTGCACCAGTCTGTCTTTCATTGACTGGTGGACAAGGATACCAAGATCCCTTTGTACATCTACATTTCCCAATGCTTCACCATTAAATAATACTCTGTTTTTCAAAACAAAGTGTTTTTCGCATTTAGCCACATTGCAGATGCAGTACAATGTGCTTGCTCACGCATTCAAACTTGTTTGAATTGATTTTACTATTGTCACATACCAAGACACAGTTAAAAAGTTTTGCTTTACATCCTATCCAGATAAATCATTCTGTTGAGGTAGCCCCTGATCAGAGTGGCAAAAAGAAAGCCGCAGTACAGCCTGCCGTTGGTATAAATATGGCTGCAGTAACAGAATTAGCTTGCCTGCTCCAGCTTTTAAGTGAGGTCATTAGTTAGCATAATGGTAGCTTTGAGAAGGAGTTATCTCAAAGGAACAGGGTCTACTTTGAACAAAGAATCTTACAAATTAATATGCAGAGAGTTTTGCACAAACAGCAGTTGCAGAGGTCGACAGGAACAATTTGATAAGAAATGTCTAAGAACAGACAGCCTGAAGTTTGTAGCAAGCATTAGAGAGAACAGTAGGATCCCACAATGACAGACAGATGATAAGTATGGGATTATGGCTTTTTAAAATCTAGGAGACCAGACAAGTTCATTGAGCTGTGAAAGTGATTGAGTTTTCATCTTATCAATGAGAAAGATGTTGTTTTATTAGGTAAAAAGAGTTAGTCAATTAATAATTTGACTATTTGACAATAAATAGTCAATAAATTAGGCAATAAATTTCATCCCAGAAGACAGTATGTGACCTGAGTGAGTTATAATGCAGCTGCAAGATACAGGGGAGTGTCTAGCTGAGCCTCTGAGGTCAGGTGGGACCAAAACTGCTCGCAACTCATTAGCAAAAGAATGCTAACATAAAACTTTACACATAACTAACTTTATAGTAGAACTGATATTATGAATCTTACGGCAATTAGTAAGAACTACGTTCCTTTTGTATCTCCTGTGATTAGGACAGTGGGAAATATAAGATGATTTACAGAATTTGATAGGGACAGCAATGAATAAAATGAATAAACAGAATTCGAGCAGCCCTTAGAGAAAAGCAAGTCTGGGAAATGTCTGAGAAAGAGTATAAACATTAACCGTGGAATGTGAATTAATGGGTTGCATTGTAAGATACCAAGGCCTGATGATTATAATGTCTGGTAAACATCATGAGATCATGGGAAACCTAGGGCTGTCCATAGGGGTATCCATCACTGATCAGGTGTTTCACAGGATTGGATGTATAGATTAAGGAGGAAGAAACGATGACACTGTTGCATGTAATTACTGTAATGCGAAATGTACAAAAATGTTGTATCCTACTAGGGAAATCAGAGCGTCATTGACCTCTCTTTCAATCTGAGCCCTACGTAAAGGCCAGATTTGAAGTGGTCTTTGGCCTGTCCCATACGTACAGTAAAAAGATCGAATAAAAATCAACTGTATATCTGAACACAGAACGCGAGGCTGCTCTTTGACATCTCTCTCCAACAATATCTTACATAAGTACATTAGGGCAATAGAACAGAATGCAGAATATAGCAGCACAGCTATAGAGAAGGTGGAAAGATCAGCTCTAATTTATGAGAGGTCCATTCATAAGACTGATAACAACAGGAAAGAAGGTGTTCTTGAAGTTACCACGTCTAAATTACCATGACGTTTCCTCTGCATCCTTCACACAGCCCCACCCAGTCATCAGCAAACTTGGAAAAATTGAATGTCTTCCCCCCTTTCAGCTTATTCATAGACAATTATGAATAAATAGGGCCCCAAGCACTAATCCTTGTGGTACCTGGGATAATCAAAGGGAAATAAAGCACAAAAATACGAAGGACTTCATAAAACTATATAGACTGGCACTGCAGGCAGTCCAGAGAGGTTCACTAGGCTGATACCAAGCAGAGGGACTGTCTTATAAAGGAGATGTTGAGTAGTTTGGACCTATACTCATTGGAGTTTAGAAGAATGAGAAGTAGCCTTATTGAAATATACGAGATTCTTAGAGAACTTGACAGGTTAGGGGCAGAAACATAGTTTCCCCTTATGGAAGAGTCTAGGACCAGAGGGCATCATCTCAGGATAATGGGTCGCACATTTAAGTCAGAGATGAGGAGAAATTTCTTCTCGCAACAGCTAGTGAACGTGTGGAGTTATTTAACACAGTGGGCTATAGAGGCAGACTCATTATGTATCTTCAAGGCTGAGACAGCCAGACTTCTAATCATTGATAATAATGGGTTATGGAGAAACAGTGGAGTTGAGGAGTATCAAATCAGGCATTATTTATTGAAAAGGTGGGCTGAATGGTCTATTTCTGCTCCCCACGCCTTATGGTCTTAACCCACTGGTCACTGCCTACTACCTGGAAAAAGATCTAACTTTTCCCATCAGCGAATCAATTCTCAATCCATGCTAATATACCCAATCTGCCCCCAAAAAGGAACATCCATGGAGTCTAGCCAGTTTAGAATCTTAAATGTTTCAACAAGTAGCAGAAAGCATAGGGGATTGTCAAAGAATACAGGAGAATATAGATAGACTGGAGAGTTGGGCGGAGAAGTGGCAGATGGAGTTCAATCCGGGCGAGTGTGAGGTGATGCATTTTGGGAGGTCTAATTCTAGAGCAAACTATACTGTAAATGGAAGAGCCTTGGGAAAAGTTGATGAGCAGAGAGATCTGGGAGTTCAGGTCCATTGTACCCTGAAGGTGGCTGCACAGGTGGATAGAGTGGTCAAGAAGGCATATGGTATGCTTGCCTTCATCGGATGGGGTATTGAGTATAAGAGCTGGCAGGTCATGTTAAAATTGTACAAGACTTTGGTTCGGCCGCATTTAGAATACTGTGAACAGTTCTGGTCGCCACATTACCAAAAGGATGTGGAAGCTTTGGAGAGGGTACAGAGAAGGTTTACGAGGATGTTGCCTGGTATGGAAGGTGCTAGCTATGAAGAGAGGTTGAGTAGGTTAGGATTGTTTTCATTAGAAAAAAGGAGATTGAGGGGGGACCTGATTGAGGTCTTCAAAATCATGAAGGGTATAGACAGGGTTGATAGAGATAAGCTTTTTCCCAGGGTGAGGGATTCAATAACGAGGGGTCACGCGTTCAAGGTGAGACGAAAAAAGTTTAAGGGGGATACACACGGAAAGTACTTTACACAGAGGGTGGTAGGTGCCTGGAACACGTTGCCAGCAGAGGTAGCAGAGGCAGGCACGGTAGATTCATTTAAGGTGCGTCTGGACAGATGCATGAGTAGGTGGGGAGCAGAGGGATACAGATCCTTAGGAATTGGGCGATAGGTTTAGACAGTGGATTTGGATCGGCACAGGCTTGGAGGGCCGAAGGGCCTGTTCCTGGGCTGTAAGTTTTCTTTGTTCTAACAAGATCACCTCTCATTCTTCTAACCTCCGCTCAGTATTAACCCAAGCTGCTCAAACTTTCCTCAAAGTGCAGCACCTTCATCATGGCCTCGTGAATGTTTTCCGAACTACTTCCAATCGAAGTATGGCCGTTCTTAAGGAAACCAGACCACTATGTGGTCTCACCAACACACATTTCCCCCACTATTATGCTCCATTGCCTTGAAATAAAGCTCAAGATGCTGCTTGTTTTCTCAATTACTTGCTGCACCTGTACGTTCATTTTGTTTTGTGACCGATGTGCAAGGATATTCTGATCTCTCTGTACCACAGCACTGTCATCTCCTTTCATTCAAATAATATCCCCTTTTCTATTGTTCCTACCAAAACAGAAAAGCAAACAATTCTTATTGGCTGAAGAGCAGAATCAATCAGTTCACTTCAAGCAGTCTCCCTCCGTCAGAGGTTGCAGCCTGTCCTGGTACTTAGCCACAATATTCCATAACTGACTGGTTACCTGGAGGCAGAGAGAAATTTTGATCTTTGCTGCACCAAATTCCATGAGGAATATTCTATGCAAGGACACATTATGGAAAAAAAGAATCAAAGCAAATTGACATAATGCAGAAATCTAGACTCACCTCCTCGTTTTGGCTAGTTTTCATCAAGGGCTTACTCCCAGAATCTACCTGTGCACTTTGATTGTTCTCTGTAGTCTGTCCTTCCCTATTTTGCTTGATAGCTCTATATTCTCTATACAATTCTGTGAATTCAAAAACATTGAATATTTGTGTGTCCTGGGACGTAAACAGTTTAATCACATACATTAGTGTCAATGGATTCCTTTCCAATACTGTACAATATAAACAAGTTCAATCCACATCAGGCAGCCACCATCCAAGCAAGATGGAGCAGGTTGCATACTTTTCTTGCAGATATGTTATTGTACGGTGCACAATTCCAGCTGACCCATCATGCAATCGGGAAGTGCGGTGCTCAAGTTCGGATCTTCCTTATACAAACTACAGTCACTAAAAAAAAAAGTCATCCTCCAGTCATGTCAGAAAATTCAGACAATACTATGTGCTATTTCAGAAGTTGTATGTTAATACTGCTGGAAAAAGAGACATTTAGTCAAAGTTTTTCATCTTCCAATCATCAGCATATTTGCAAGAATACCACCGTAGAAGAGAACCATATTATAAACTTTACGAGAAGAGAGTGCTGATGGATTGACAAATGGACTGATTGGTAGGAGATGTTGCTGTGGATAATGCACCAATTTGGCGATGTCCAAACTAATCTCAAAACTCCAAGACCTAGGTCTCAGCTCCACCCTCTGCAGTTGGATCCTCAGCTTCCTGATCCACAGACTGCAATCAGTGAAGATAGACAACAGTACCTCATCCATGATAATCCTCAACACTGGCCCCTTACAAGGATGTGTACTCACCCACCTACTGCACTGTCTGTACATTCACAACCGTATGGCCAAATTTTGTACGGACGCCATCTACAAGTTTGCTGCCGACACCAGCATTATAGGCCAGATATCAAACAATGAAGAAACAGACGCTTGGTGTTGTGGCACAAAAATAACAATCTCTCTCTCAATGTCAGCAAAACTAAAGAATTGATCATTGACTTCAGGAAGAAAGGAGGAGGACACTGCCCTACCTACATTAATGGAGCTGGGGTGGACAGGGTTGAGAGCGTCAAGTTCCCAGGAGTGATGATAACCAATGATGTGTCCTGGTCCTTCCATGTAGATGCGATTGTCAATGAGGCACAACAACACCTCTTCTTCCTCAGCAGGCTTAGGAATTTTGGCATGTCCATAAGGACCCTCACCAACACTTACAGATGCACCATACAGAGCATTCTATCGGGCTGCATAACAGTTTGGTATGGCAACTGCTCTACCTAGGACCGTAAGAAACTACAGAAAGTTGCGTACACAGCCCAGACCATCATGCAAGCCAACCTGCATCAATATTTCTCAGTGTCATAGAGAGGCAGCCAACATCAAACAGCACTGCCACCCCAGTAATACTCTTCCAACCTCTTCCATCAGACAGAAGACACAGAAGCTCAAACACATGTACAGACAGGTTCAACACCAGTTTCTTCCCCACTGTTATTAGAGTGCTAAATGGACCTCCCTAATTTCAAATCTAATGTTGATCTTGCTTTTGCGCACCTTCTGTGCAGCCGTAACTTTGTATGTCTTTCTCTGTTCAATCACCCTATGATTTGTATGTCTTATATTATGATCTGCCTGTACAGCAGGCAAAACAAAACTTTTCCCTGTACTTAGGTACATGACAACAATAAATCAAATCAAAACAAAAGACTGGCAGTTAACTGCCAAGCTTTGTTTACATTTGACTCTCATCGGTCAAAGCAAAAGGAATAAACCAAATAATGGCAGTCACCTATGTTATTCATCAGTATTTGTATAAAGACAGTTGAGTTGGTCAATGAATGAGGAATGTGCTAGCCAAACAAACCAAGAAATCACAGAATCAATGTTTTGATCTTCAGGAGGCAAGAGCCTTTTTACCCCAGGAAAACAGGACGGAAGAACTGACTTCATACTTCCCTGGACAAAAAAAAATTAGGTAAGTATAAAAAGGCACAGTTCTCATTCCTCATAACCCTCACTCAGTAAATTTTGCTGGAAGTGTACGCTTATGGGTATTAAATAAAAACCAAGATTGATGACGTGAACTCCACTGATGTGCCATCCAGGAACATTCAATGCCTAGTCTCACAAACAAACAATGGTCCTGAAGGGTTTCCAGCAGCCAGCAGCCAGCATCATTGCAACCAATCCAACCTAAAACAAAGTTAGCACTTTGTGTGAATAAAAAAGAATTGGTGACAGTTTTGTACTATCATTTGGAGATGTGTAAATTCTCCTACATCTTGACAAGTGAAACCACCATGTTTCCGAGGCAAGCAGATAAAGGGGAAAAAAAGGAGAAAAACACTATGAAGTTATAATTGTTACCAAGCCACTGTCTTGCATTTCCTCTTGACTGTCTTAGTACTGGCCTAGGTAGAGGATATATTCACTCAGTCCAATCACTTGATTAGCTAAAGTTCGAGTTAGACAGGAGAAGATCAAGCATAATCAGGAGTAAAAATTTCCATTCATTTAATATATCCAAACTGAAGCATGCCTCCTCAGCTCCCTCACACTACTGACCTTAATGGGTTCTCCAGCTACAGAAACGGAAAGTGTTGTCAAATTTACTCCAACTGCCCCTCCACCAAACTCTAACTCTGCTCGTAGCAGCTCTACTTCCACTAAAAGCTTTTATTTTCTCTCTAGAATCTCTTGACTTACAAATGCCCTCCCCGCCTTAAAATTTCCTTCTCTATTTTCCCAAACTACTTCCATTCCTTCCTTCTTTATGACTCAGTAAACTTAGGTTTGTATTTCTATCGAGCAAAACATATAAGTTAATGTATCTGTAACAACACAATCCATTAACTAGGAATCTCACCCTTGATGATAAAAACCAAAAGATCAGAATGGCTTCAGAACCACAAGAAATCAGAAAAAGCTGCAGAGGAGAATACGTCATAATACATGCTGCGTGGATATTTTCCCTGCATCCCAATTATACAAGTAGAAGTGGGTCCCATTCATTCTTTCCCCTCCATCCACTACCAATAAATTGGCTAAATTAAGGAAACAAGACGTATTCCTTTCATAGATAAAAGGTACTGCAGATGCTGGAGAATCCGAGATAACAAGCATGGGGCTGGATGAACACAGCAGGTCAATCAGCATCATAGGAGCAGGAAAACTTGACGTTTCGGGCCTAAACCCTTCATCAGACATGGGGGAGGGGAAGAGGGTTCTGAAATAAATAGGGAGAGAGGGGGAGGTGGATAGAGGATGGATAGAGGAGAGGATAGGTGGAGAGGAGGCAGACAAGTCGAAGAGGCGGGGATGGAGCCAGTAAAGGTGCGTGTAGGTAGGGGGGTAGGGAGGAATTCCTTTCATACGTTACTTACTTTGCGTCTCCTCTGAAGCACAAGCCACATCAACCTGAAGAGGAAAATTTTAAGGAACAGTAAGTTTCCTTTGACAGACAGAGCAGCTTTATCCCACAAAATTAAAAGATCATAATTTGAAATCGTACTTTATGACCAATGGCTACGTGAAGCAGCCACACAAAACCACATCAGCTTGATCTGCACCATCACACATTGCATTTCCTCCCTAAAGTCAAAGTTTTAAAACATCATGAATGGTCTGTGTATTTCTAGATGAGACCAAATTGATTTGCACGACCAGCGACACAGGTATGTGCCAAAACCAGCAGAGGGAAAAAAAAAGTATGGAAGACTGAATTAAATTTGCAATGTGTCTGAAGGTACCGTGCCAGAACATGGGAACAGGAATAGGCCACTCATTCTGTCGAGCCTGCTCCAACATTCAATACATTCATGATGGACTATCCGTTACAAGATTGGCTCAGGACAACAGAGACATGAGCGCGCTGGTGTTAGAAGTAATAGTAAAACAGATAAAAATTTGGCTAAGCCTGAAGGGAAATCAATTGGGTCCAAAAATATTTCTCTTCTAAAACTGGGCAAATCTGAAAGCCATCAAAATAGTAACACTCTGATTGCTGAAAAACTTACAATCAAGGCAAAAAGGTCAACAAATTTCAGCTGAGAAAAAGATCATGGCAAAATTTATAGAATTTAAGGGTTCAATTACACCAATTCCATTGGTTACTCACAGAGATTAAGCAAAAACACTGTAGTCTATTTGTGAGGATAAGATTATTGATAGGTTTTCAGATAATAAAGATTGAGGGTAATGAGGATACTAGAGTGTCTCTAATTTGGCACACACCCAAAGACCCAAGACTATCAGTGAGTAAAAAATGAATGCATGGTATTTCTCTAAATTCAATATACGCTATTGCAGAATTAGAGGATGTAACATTTTATTTATGCTGTCCATCATGTTATAATGTAGAGGCTGACCCCCGCCCCCTCACCAAATAACTAAAACCAAAACACCCAGACAGGAGCACCTTGCCTTATAGTCTGTTAAAAAAGGAGTGTGAAAAGTGATAATAACCTGCTTCTCAGCAACTTCTAGTGGTTACATAAAACAAGTCCCTGACATTCACTTTACAATCAACAAATAAGAATCTTTTTATCTAACTCTAACAGTGAACAAATTAGCTAAACTATTACCAAAAATGAATAAATCCCTTCTACATACTTGCTATTCCTGAATAAAACAGGATTCAAATGGTATGCCTTCCAATAAATACTAGTCTCACTTACATAAAATAAAATTAAACAGACTTTAGTCTCTCAAAATTACAGCCAGATTGTGTCTTTTAGAATGCTCTGTACCTTCTCCATCGAATGTTCTGTCAGGAATATTAACTCGTTGTGCCTAGGTACCTTCGATTTACATGGTGCTTTCTCGAAAACTTAGAGAAGACTGTGACAGCTACCAATTCTCTCTTGAGAGCTGTTAACTCTGACAGATGGCAGTTAATTTTCCTGATTTTTTTTTTGCCAACTGCCCTCTCCTTTTATACCCTTGATGGTATTGCAATTTCTTACAACAGGATTGGACCTATGTTGTCAAAACCATCAGCATTAAAGTTAAATGATTTTTGATCTCTAAGTGCCTGGTTCAAATTGATTAACTAAAATCAAAACTTATTGTCTTAATAACAAAACAAAACAGCTGCTCCGCCTGCTAACTGTAAGGCTTTTGATACAAATATTTCCGTGTACCCGCAAACCCACAAGCTGCTGCCCATAGACATTTTATTTAAATCTCTAAGCATAGAAAAGGCACATAATCTTTTAAAGGGACCATGTACTGCTTTCTCCCCTGGCATTTTACCAACACCAAATTCTAACGTCCTGCCTTCCAATCCACAATACTCTAACCAACTTCGCAACAATCATCATTAATCGGCCATTTACAACTTCCAAAAATGTAAAAATTCTCTTAAAGGTAGTTATTGTGCAGCTATGTGAAAAAAACCCAACATTTAAGAGAAGGTCATTCTTTTTTATATACTGTTTACAAGCCCTTACCAAGTATGCAGATCAGTGATTTTTTTTAAAATTGCGCTCAATGACCGAAGCACTGCTCAATGTCACAAGGATGTGAAAGGCAACGCAAATTCTTTTTAATACTTCAACAGGTAAGGGCATCTTAGATTATTTTTTGCAAGTTTTGAAGGGACCTGAAATGCTGACTCTGCTTTCTCTGCACAGATGCTGCCAGACCAACTGAGTTTCTCCAGCTATTCAAATTATTTTTGATGGCAACCTGTCAAGAACTAACGCTTACTGGAAACTGCGCAGCCAGTGACATTTGTAGCCATTAGTTCAATTAAAGTTTTTCTCATGGGTTTTCAAACCATGGATGCTTTGGATTCTAGACTCAGTGACTACCTTTGTTGGCTTCCGTCTGTTTCTCTCAAAGAACGAAGTCTCCCACTTCTTCAACTCAAGTTTTAACTCATTGTATCGATCCATTTCCCAATAGCAGTCTGCACCGGTTTCTCTCAATCTTTCATTTGTTTCTACAAGGGAGAAAAACAAGACAAAATAAAACATTTGATTGCATGCAATTTTTGCACAGTTAAAAAGCAGACAATAGTGCATTTACCAAAAGATGAAGCAAAGTAGTCTTTGACAACTTTCAATCCTATAGTCCTGACACATCTGACTAGGTATATGTATTGCCCTACTTGCTGCCAATTCTTATACACTTCAAAGCCCTGTTGATTTAGGGGATCTGTGTTAGGGTGATGCTACCAGCTCCACACGTGGCCTCAGCAATCTTAGAAAGTAGGACAGGAGATGAGGGATGGGGAGATAAAAGAAAAAGCACCAGAATTCCTGCCAATTTGTTCTCATTCACTGGGAATGGTGCCTTGCTCCAGTCCAGTATCAAATATTTGATACATCAGTTCAATCCATTCAAACCCTATTCTCAGCCGTCCCCTCAATCCCTTTTCCATTCACTGGCTCCACAAAGTTGAGTGCTAGTCAGCCAGACCCATTCCCAGCCACACCTAATCGTCAGCCATGGTTTTCTCCTTCCCAACAGAAAATACCATTCCCATCAGATTCCTTCCAAAAAGGTTCTGTTTTTACTTTTCATTACAGATGAAATTGGCGTGCCGGGAGAGAGGGGTTCCAAGGGCAACGAGGATGAGATATTGAAGCTAAGCAGCTTTTGTACTTAACATTATTTACTATTCTTTTTGACTGACATCAGACTGGAATGACTTGGTCAGAACTTCACAACAGCCACTGGTCCATCCCTTAGAGCTCGTGATCCCACTCACGGCCAGTAACTCATGATAATGAGGTGCTGTAGTTAAGTGAACAGCAGTGGTAATATATTCAACCACAATCCTGCAACCTCATAATCCAGCACGTCCTTCATTTATAGAGATAACAAGCATGGGGCTGGATGAACACAGCAGGTCAAGCAGCATCACAGGAGCAGGAAAACTTGACGTTTCAGGCCTAAACCCTTCATCAGAAATGGGGGAGGGGAAGAGGGTTCTGAAATACATAGGGAGACAGGGGGAGGCGGATAGAAGATGGATAGAGGAGAGGATAGGTGGAGAGGAAGCAGACAAGTCGAAGAGGCGGGGATGGAGCCAGTAAAGGTGAGTGTAGGTGGTGGGGTAGGGAGGAGATAGGTCAGTCCAGGGAGGACGGACAGGTCGAGGGGGCGGGATGATGTTAGTAGATAGGAGATGGGGGTGGGACTTGAGGTGGGAGGAGGCGATAGGTG
>JAHRHZ010000033.1:4141785-4253888 GCA_024137785.1 Ginglymostoma cirratum
CTTGAACAGTTCATCAACTTGACTAACCCCTTTCACCCCAACCTTACGTTCACCTGGGCCATCTCCGATACACCCCCATCTCCATCTCTGGTGACCGCCTCGAAACAGACATCTATATGTCAAGCCCACCGACTCCCATAGATATCTGGACTACACCTCCTCTCAACCACCTTCCTGCAAGAATATGATCCTCCACTCCCCATTCCTCTGCATCTGCTCCCAAGATGGGGCGTTCCACTCCCAAACATCCCAGATGTCGTCCTATGTCAAGGACTGCAACATCCCCACTTTGGTGGTCAAAAATGCTCCTGACTGCATCTCTTGCGTTTCCTGCACTTCTGCCCTCACAATCCCTTCCCCCAACAAAAACAAAGACAGAATCCCCCTTGTCCTCACATACCATCCCACCAACCTCCGTATCCAATGTATCATTCTCCTTCGCTTCAGCCGCCTACAATCCGACTCCACAACCAAGAGAGATATTTCCCTCCCCACCCCTATCTGCCTTTTGTAGGGACCACTCTCTCCACGACTCCCTCATCCGCTCCACACTCCTCACTAACCCCACCACCCCCGGCACCTTTCCCTGCAACCGCAGGAAGTGCGACACCTGCCCCCACCCTGCCAAGGCCCCAAATAAATCTTCCACATGAACAGACGTGCAGGTGAACCCTTGTCTAGTGTGATCTATTGCAGTCGCTGCAACCTCCTCAACATCAATGAGGCCAAGCGGAGGCTTAGAGACCGTTTTGTGGAGCACCTGTGGTCATTTGTCACAAACAGAAAACACCTTCCAGTCGCAAACCCTTTCAACTCTCCCTTCCACTCCCTAGGCGACATGTCCATTCTGGGCCTCCTTCAGTGTCACAACATCACCTAGAAACTGGAGGAGCAACAGCACCTCATATTCCGCCTTGGGAGCCTACAGCCCAATGGCCTAAACGTGGATTTTATCAGTTTCAAAATCTCCCCACCCCTGGCCTCAGTCCATGACCAACCCTCCCTCTCATCCCCAACTCCTTGACCTGACACAACCTGTCCACCTTCTCTCCCACCTATCCACCCCCTCCCATCTCACTGACCAATCCCCACCACTGCCTACCTGCACTCACCGATCACCATCCCACCTAACTTCCCCAGCCCCACCCCTCCTCTATTTATTACTGAGCTCCCTTCCCCCTCCCATTTTCTGAAGGAGGGTCCCAACCCAAACCGTCAACTTTCCTGTTCCTCTGACGCTGCCTGGCCTGCTGTGTTCCTCCAGCTCCACAGTGTTGTGTCGACTCCAGCATCTGCATTTCTTACCACCTCAGAGTTTCTCTGCTCCTTGTGTTTATTTCTCATGTCCTTCTTTTTTCCATCCGCCCCACACTTTTTTCTGTTTGTTGGTGTTTGCCTCCGCCACGGCCATCCTAGTCTGGTCTCTCAGCAGCTTGTGGCATCCCTCAGCGGCTTATGGCAGTCTCTCTGCTTGGCCTGGGTGGAGCCTGCTCAGGCATTGGGGGTAGATTAGAGGGGCAGTAGTTCCAGTGGTAGTGACTGTATCTGCACTGACAGCATCAAGAACAGACAACTGAGGTCTCCCCAAAGAATGAAATAACTGGATGATTCAGACTGTTCAATTTTTAAATCTTATTCTTTTGTTCTCCTGGTTTAAAGCTACAAAAAAAGTTCAGTGAAACTATTACTGTTTCAAGAAGTAATGCTTAAACTTTTTAACGCATTTCTCCTACTTTGTACCTAGATTTTTTTATACCGAGGTACCCAAGATGGCACCTTATATAGCGACATTATACACTTTTCACTGTACCTCTGTAGTTGAGTACACATGACGATAAAATCTAAATTCTAAATGGAGTTGATGTCACCATCCACTCCGAAGAGTATGGTCCCTCTCTCTCAAGAGAGCGTGTGGGAGGAGAAAACCTCAAAGTCCAGGCATTTGTCAAACTGATAGATTACACACGAAATCAACTCAATTGATTCAACATCCTGGAAGAAGTTAAAGAAAAGGTTGTACAATTGCAAGAAAAACGGACAGCTTGACAAATTAGGAACAGAAACAGAAGTAGAAGAAGTTGCTAGAAAAGCTCAGCAGGTCTGGCAGCGTCTGTGAAGAAAGAAGTCAGAGTTAACGTTTCGCGTCCAGTGACCCGTCCTTGGAACAGTTTAGAACAGAGCTTTTCCAACAGATTCTGTTTTTGTTCCTGATTTACAGCATCCACAATTCTTCCGGTTTTTAGCTTGACAAATTGGATAATCTGGAGCACACATTCAACCTTTGGGGGTGTAACAGCAAGCAAAAAGCTCAGGCCAATAGACCTAACAGAGACAATGAGTTGGCATGACTTCTGGGCTGGAGTTCAAATAAGTATCCCCATAGATTTGTACATCACCACATTGTTATTATTGCAATTGTCTGTCTTACTATTTACTCAACTGTACTGGTTTGTGTAGACAAAGCATCATTCAGAAAAATCATTCCATCCTTCATGATGAAGCTTTGTAACTAACATTACATATAATCAGATTTGTAGAAGCATTATTAGATAGGAAAGGTTAGAAGGATATGAGTCAGCGTAATACAACACTGAAACAAACCCTTCAGTTCAACTAGTCCATACTAAAGTTTTTGACTTGCTGTCCGAGCTGGTTTGTTTTCATTGATAGTTTCGTCACTGTGCTAGGTAACATCATCAGTGAGGCCTCCGATGAATCGATGTTCTACTCTGCTTGGAATTTATACTGTCCGGTCGATTATGGTGAGTAGTGCCATATCCAGTTTTGTTCTGTCTGGGTTTGTATATGGGGTCCAATTCTATTGGTTTGTTGATTAAAGTATGGGTAGAGAACCATGCATCTAGGCATTCCCGTGCGTGTTTATGTTTGGCTTAGGCTACTATAGTTATCTTGTCCCAGTTAAACAGATGGCCTTCATTGTCCTATTACACAGACTGAACTATGACCACAAAGATGCAAACTGGACAGACTTCATGGCCGCCCTGGAAACTACATTGAAAGACAATATACTCAGGGATGAAACACAACAAGCCATCTGACAAACTATAATCCCCACACTAAACCGAGGAAACAAATGGGACACCTTGAATACATCAGAGAAAAAAGCAATAGATATGCTCCAAGAAAGACAAGAACATTATAATCCTACCAGCGGACAAAGGGTGCATGACCATCGTTATGAACAAATCAGACTACATTCAGAAAGCACAGGCATTGCTCGCAGATACAAACACTTACCAACAGGCGGCGATAGCCCAACACCGCAGCTAGGTAATAGGATCACCCAGACACTGAAGAAACTGAAGGATGCAGGACAGATAACCAAGACGGACTACATGAGAATGAAACCAGAAGGCACAAACACCACCCCCGCTGCTGCGGACTCCCTAAAGTACACAAACCAGACATCCCCCTCAGACCGAGATAGTAGGAACTGCCGATGCTGGAGAGTCTGAGAGAACAAGGTGTAGAGCTGGATGAACACAGCAGGCCCAGCAGCATCAGAGGAGCAGGAAGGCTGATGTTTCGGGTCAGGACCCTTCTTCAGAAATGGGGGGAACCTTCCACATTAAACAGATGTTCACCTGCACATCTGCCAACGTGATATATTGTATCCATTATTCCTGAGGTGGCCTCCTCTACATGAGGGAAACCAAGCGGAGGCTTGGAGACCATTTTCTGGAACACCTACACTCTGTTTGTGACAAACGACTACACCTCCCAGTCGCGAACCACTCCAACTCCCCCTCCCAGGACAACATGTCCATCCTGGGCCTCCTCCAGTGCCACCCGAAGGCTGCAGGAACACCACCTCATATTTCGCTTGGGAACCCAGCAGCCCAATGGTCTTGATGTAGACTTCACAAGCTTCAAAATCTCCCCACCCTCCCACCTCATCCCAAAATCAGCCCAGCCTGTCCCCGCCTCCTTGACCTGTCCATGATCACCTCCCTCCTTCTCTATTTATTTCAGAGTCACCTTCCCTTCCCCCATTTCTGAAGGGTCTAGGCCCAAAACATCAGCTTTCTTGCTCCTCTGATGCTGCCTGGCCTGCTGAGTTCATTCAGCTCTACACCTTGTTATCTCAGATTCTCCAGCATCGGCAGTTCCTACTAACACAATCAATTTTAACCCCACTGCGAAGCCTCTTCTAAAGGATGCCTACCTTGAAGTTATCCCCCTCCCTCCGGAAAGACCTCAGTGGATCTCTCTCCCACTGTAAACCTCTGGTAATCTCTTCGGCCCTGAAACTGCTCGACCATGTCCTGAAGCAAACCAGGTAATACAGCCACATCACCTTTCTTAGTACCTGCCTATGGAACCAGATCATCCCCAATGGCCTACGTCCACATTTAGGCCATTCCCAATTTAGCCCAAACCGTGACAGCTGCTACATACAGAACATTCCTTCAAAAACATTTCTCTCTGCGACTCCTCAAACACGCACTTGCAGCAATGCACCGGCATCTCCTGGCACGACAATCAAGCCTACCCCAGCTCAGAGCCTCCCTCTCCCAGACCTGCAAAGGACCTCTCCTGTTTTTCATTCTTCGCAGGATCCACAACCTCAACTCACGATTCTACTCCGCTCTATCGGACACTAAAAACCGTAAGTACACTAAGCTTACTGGTGCCTGCCACCCAACACCGGCCTCTTCCACCTCCCCAGATCCCCAACCCTACGCAGGACCTTCCCCACAATATACCGACCTCCATTGGCCATGTGGCCACTATCGGAGCACCCACGGATGACATCATATATGCCACCACCGCCAGGTACACCACTTCTGGTACAGCGAACGCCATCAACACCACTGCTGATACCGTTGCCTCCGCTTCTGAGACCAACAGCACAGACATCGAAGCAGCACCCGCCGACGCCGCACCACCCACCGCCCCCACAGCCAGCAGCTCCAGAGGAGACGATAACACCCAGCCCTGCAAGGTCTTCACCACCCCCCCAGACCTCCCCCTTACTGAGGACAAACGGTCAGTCCTCAGTAAACAGCTCACCTTTGTCCCCCTCCACCCACATATCAACGAATACCGCTCACGCTTGGATATTGAGCAGTTTTTCCGCTGCCTCCGCGCTTACTACTTCAACGGTGAGCCTAACCCTCCCTCTACTGACCCCTTCTCCCGCCTCCAACACAAGCCCTCCTCCTGGACACCACCCCAAGGCCTCCTACCCTCCCTCGACCTCTTCATCTCCAACTGCCGTCGAGACATCAGTCGCCTCAACCTCTCCTCCCCTCTCACCCACTCCAGTCTCTCCCCAGCACAATGTGCAGCCCTCCACTCCAATCCCAAGCTCACCATAAAACCCGCAGACAAGGGAAGCACAGTAGTGGTATGGTGTACAGACCTTTACATCGCCGAGGCCAGGCGCCAACTCTCCGACACCACCTCCTACTGCCCCCATGATCATGACCCCACCCCCGACCACCAAACCATTATCTCCCAAACCATCAACAACCTCATCACCTCAGGTGACCTCCCACCCACAGCCTCCAACCTCATCGTTCCCCAACCCCGCACCGCCCACTTCTAGCTCCTTCCCAAAATCCACAAACCCGACTGCCTTGGTCGATCCATTGTCTCTGCCTGCTCCTGCCCCACCAAGCTCATCTCCACTTATCTCGACTCCATTTTCTCCCCCTTGGTCCAGGAACTCCCCACCTACGTCCGTGACACCACCCACACCCACCACCTCCTCCAAAACTTCCAATTTCCTGGTCCTCAATGTCTCATCTTCACCAGGAACATCCTATCCCTATATACTTGCATTCGCCATGCAGATGGCCTAAAGGCTCTCCATTTCTTCCTCTCCCGCAGGCCCGACCAGTCCCCGTCCACTGACACCCTCATCCGCTTAGCCGAACTCGTCCTCACCCTCAACAACTTCTCTTTCAATTCCTCCCACTTCCTACAGACAAACTGGGTGGCCATGGGTACCCGCATGGGCCCAAGCTATGCCTGCCTCTTTGTAGGTTATGTGGAACAATCCCTCTTCTGTACCTACACTGGCCCTAAACCCCACCTCTTCCTCCATTACATGGATGACTGCATCAGCGCTGCCTCATGCTCCCACGAGGAACTCAAACAGTTCATCCACTTCACCAACACCTTTCACCCCAACCTGAAGTTCACCTGGACCATCTCTGATACCTCTCTCCTTCCTGGACCCCTCTATTTCCATCTCTGGCAACCACCTGGAAACCGATACCCATTTCAAGCCCACCGACTCCCACAACCACCTAGAATACACCACCTCCCACCCACCTTCCTGCAAAAAATGCCATCCCCTATTCCCAGTTCCTTCGCCTCCGCCGCATCTGCTCCCAGGATGAGGCATTCCACTCCCGTACATCTCAGATGTGCTCATTTTTCAAGGACCACAATTTCCCCTCCACAATGGACGAAAATTACCTCGACCGCATCTCTCGCGACTCATTCCTCATACCCCGTCCCTGCAATAAGAAAAACAGAATCCCCCCTCGTCTTCACGTACCACCCCACCAACCTTCGGATCCAATGCATCATCCTCCACCACCTGTAATCTGACCCCACGACCAAGGATATATTTCCCTTACCCGCCATATCTGCCTTGCGGAGGGACTGCTCTCTCCGTGACTCTGTCATCTGCTCTACACTCCCCACTAGCCTCACCACCCCTGGCACCTTTCCCCAGGAAAGGCTACACCTGCCCCTGCACCTCCCCACCTCACCCCCATCGCAGGCCTCAAGAAAACCTTCCACATTAGCAGATGTTCACCTGCACATCTGCTAATGTGGTGTATTGTATCTGCTGTTCCCAATGTGGCCTCCTCTACATCAGGGAAACCAAGCGGAGGCTTGGAGACCGCTTTGTGGAACACCTAAGCTTGGTTTGTGACAAACGACAACACCTTCCAGTCGTGAACCACTCCAACTCCCCCTCCCACTCCTTGGACAACAAGTCCATCCTGGGCCTCCAGTGCCACAACGATGCCACCCGAAGGCTGGAGGAACAACACCTCATATTTCGCTTGGGAACCCTGCAGCCCAATGGTATCAATATGGACTTCACAAGCTTCAAAATCTCCCCTCCCCCGACCACATCCCAAAACCAGCCATGCTCATCCCCGCCTCCTCGACCTGTCCATCTTCTCTCCACCTATCTGCTCCTTGACCCATCTTCCATCATCACCTCCCCCCCTCTATTTATTTCAGAGTCACCTTCCATTCCCCCATTCCTGAAGGGTCCAGACGCTAAACGTCAGCCTTCTTGCTCCTCTGATGCTGCTTGGCCTGCTGTGTTCATCCAGCTCGACACCTTGTTACCCCCTCAGACCCATTGTCTCCCTACCAGGCACACCTTCACACAAGATAACAAGCATGGGGCTGGATGAACACAGCAGGTCAAGCAGCATCATAGGAGCAGGAACGAATTAACCCCTCCCCCATTTCTGAAGGGTTTAGGCCCGAAGCGAATTAAAATAAGTTTTCAGGATAAGAATAACTTTTTCAGGAAAAGTTTTCCTGCTCCTATGATGCTGCTTGACCTGCTGTGTTCATCCAGCCCCATGCTTGTTATCTCGGATTCTCCAGCATCTGCAGTACCTTTTATCTGATACAATTTTAACACCTTCACACAAACTGGCCAAGGACCTGCAACAGAGACTGAAACACCTAGTCGACAGATCACCCCATTCCATCCTCTCAACCCAAGAATTCCTGAATACTCTCGAGCATAAAATATCAGCGACGACAAGATTATGGTATCCTTTGACGTCACAGCATTATTCATGTCAATCGACATCCCACTAGCCAAAGAGACATTGGCCACGTTACTAGAGGAAGCAGGAATGCAGACCAGCAGCTCCATCAGCAATGACAATTTACTCAAACTGCCTCACCACACACTTCGTCTTTAACGGTCAAGTATACAAACAGATCAATGGCACACCCATGGGGTCACCCGTCTGTGTCTCTGCAATGAGCCCTGTCTTACCAAGACTAGAACACACCACCCTCCCCCACATTCAACCCAAACAGTGGATCCAGGGCGTAGATGACACATTTGTCATTGTTAAATGCACCCAACTAGAAGAGACCCACCACCTCATCAACAATGTATTCGTGGAGGTTAAATTCACGAGAGAAGAAGAAAACAACAATCAGCTTCCGTTTCAGGAGGTCAGAGCTGAATGTATGACCGACGGTGAGTTTCAAACCTCAGTATGCAGGAAAGCAACCCACACTGATCAAATCCTCAACTTCCACACCTACCATCCCAACGTCCACAAACAAAGCTGTGTTAGGACACTATTTAAATGTGCCACCACTGACTGCAATACTCCAGAACTACGCAGGAAAGAGGAAGAGCATCCACACAAAATCTTCACTATGAATGGATATCCCCACTTCATCCGCTGTTGGCTATTACATAGGCAAGAGGACACAGTACGCACTAACGGGCTGGTCACACTGCCTCACATCAAGAATATATCAAAGCAAGCTAGCTCAGCGAGCAAGGCAACAACCTCACCCATAACCCGAGCTACAAATCTTTGCTGAAACTTTAGTCCATGCTAACCAAGTTTCCTAAACTAAACTAGCCCCACTTGCCTGTGTTTGGTCCATACCTCTCCAAACCTTTTCTCTTCATGTACCTGCCCAATGTCTTTTAAATATTGTAATTGTACCTGCACGTACTACGTCCTCTGGTAGTTCATTCCACGTACGAACCAAAAATGTGAACTTGTCCACATTGGCAGGAAAATAAAAAATCAAAAAGCAGTATCATTTGATTGGGGCGAGTTTGCAAAACGTTGTGGCTCAGTGTATCCCAGTACACGAATCACTAAAAGTTGAGTATGCAGGTCCAGCAAGTAATAAGACAGGCAACCAAAATGTTGGAGATAACAAGCATGGGGCTGGATGAACACAGCAGGTCAAGCAGCATCATAGGAGCAGGAAAACTTGGCATTTCTTGCAAGAGGAATTTAAATATAAAGCAGGGAAGTGTTGCGAGAGCAATGCAGGCCCTTTGTTAGACTACAGCACCGTGTACAGTGCAGTGCAGAGCAGAGACAGTACACTGGACGGTTGCTGGGCTGAAGGAAAAATTGAGCATGTTTGGTTAATGCCCATTAGATTTAGCAGAATTAAATTTGTCTTATAGAAACAGGTATGATTTTAAGGGCTTAACAGGATGAATGCTGAGCGGATTTTAAACTTGTGGGGAGACTGGAACGAGAAGACAAAGTATAAACATTACTGATTTCCCATTTGAGACTGAGATTAGGAGAATTATTTTGAGGGTTGTTAGTCTGTGAAATTCTCTTCCCCAGAGAACAGTGGAAGCTGGGTCACAATGTATTCAAGGCTAAATGTTGTAGATTTTTAACCAAGACAGGACAACCAACCTGGAATGAGCCATCAACATCAGCCCACACACAAGAGCCAAGAAGAGACTGACCCTTCAAGACAAGCTAGCCACACTCACCCACAAAAACGACAACAGAACAGACACCTGGTTAAGAAACCTCTCTGACAGGAAACTGACAGACACGGAAAAAGCCATTCTCACCCGAGGACTGAACTACAACAACCGGAACGCCAACAAAACAGAATTCCTAGTCACACTAAAGACCAACAATATCAAAGAAACACAACAAACGATAAGACAGACAGTAATCCCGACACTAACCAGAAGGAGCAAACTCAACACATCGGAAAGACAGGACCTGGAAGGACTGAAGAAGGACAAGAACATCACAATACTACCCACAGACAAAGGGCACATGACAGGGATACTGAATAAAAGGGACTACATCGCCAAGGCACAGGCACTGCTCGCCGACAAAAACACATACCGGCCAGTACAAACTGACCCGACACCGCAACTAGGCAACAAAATCCTCTACACGCTAAAAAGATTAAGACAGGACAGATCAACAAAGCAGGCTTAAGAATGAAACCCGAAGGAACCAACACGCGCCGATTCTACGACCTCCTGAAAGTGCACAGGCCAGAAGTAGCCCTTCGACCCATAGTCTCCCGACCAGGCATTCCGTCACACAGCTTAGCCAAGGAACTACAAAGGAGACTCAGGTACCGAATCAACAAGTCACCCCACTCCATCCACTCAGCCCAAGAATTCCTCAACTCCAAAGACGTAAGGATAGACAACGAGGAGACCATGATATTGTTTGATGTCACTGCCCTATTTACATCAATAGACATACCATTAGCAAGGGAAACAATGACAGCACGACAGGAACAAGAGCAAGACCCCAGTGAAACCATCTCCACAGACAACATGCTCAAACTAATGGACATATGCCTCACCAACCACTTCAATTTCAACGGCCAAACATACGAACAAATGGGAGCACCTATCTCTGGACTCATAGCAGAGGCAGTGATGCAAGGACTAGACAGAACGGCCCTTCCGCTAATCCAACCAAAACTATGGATACGCTACGTGGACGACACCTTTGTCATCATTAAACGGACCAAACTAGAGGAGAGACACAAACTTATAAACAACAATAAAACTCACCAGAGAGGTGGAGAAGAACAATCAGCTCCCATTCCTGGAGGTCATGGTAGAGCACAAGACAAATGGGGAACTGCAAACGAAAGTACACCGAAAAGCCCCACACACGGACCAGGTATTGAACTTCAATAGTAACCATCCCAGCACACACAAACGAAGCTGCGTGCGAACACTATTTAAAAGGGCAACAACACACTGCAGCAACACGGAACTACACCAAGAGGAGGAGGAATACCTCTTCCAAGTGTTCAAGGATAATGGATATCCAAAAAAAAAACTGGGTCAGGAGATGCCTACACGAACATCAGGAAGGTACTACACGCCCCGACACACTCATCACACTGCCCTCTATCAGGAACATGTCGGAACTCACCACAAGACTCCTACGACTGCTGGGCATCAGAGTGGCTCACAAGCCCATGTCAACCCTACAATAAGTGCTCACCCGAACTAAAGACCCACTCCCCGCCATGGACAGGACCAATGTCATCTCCAAGATCCCCTGCAGAGACTGCGAGAAACACTACATCGGACAAACAGGAAGGAAACTCACAACAAGAGGACATGAACACCAACTGGCTACAAAAAGACACGACCAATACTCACTCATCTCAATCCACACGGACAAGGACAACCACGACTTCGACTGGGACAACACCAAGATCCTGGGACAGGCTAGGCAGAGACAAGCACGAGAATTCCTAGAAGCCTGGCACTCCACGAAGAAAGCCATTAATAAACACAGAACCTGACCCCATGTACATTCCACTACAAAGGAAACCCAGAAGTGAGGCAATCCAGCTCAACGGACTCCAGCGTTAAAAACCAGGCGGGAAAACACCAACGCTTCGTCAGATGCTGTGCAGAGGATGTTACCAAGCATGCTAATGAAACATCTACAAAACAATGAACCAGCTCGGAGAGCCAACCAACCATAATAACTGTGTTACTTCTAATCTCCAAGAACAAAGCCAAGGATCCCATATACTTTTTGAAAAACAAACTTAAACACTTATTCAGCAATATTCAATATTTTCTGTCCTTAAACCCCAGATTTTCCTGGCCCTGCACCCCATTTAAAACTGAACCATTTAGTTCATAATATCACGGCTCATTTTTTGTTCCAAATGTACATAATTTCACAGCACTAAACTGCATCAGTCCAGTGAGACCAGACGCCAACTCTCTGACATCTCCTCCTACCGTCATATCGTTCATGACCCCACCTCTGATCACCAAGCCATCATCTCCCAGACCTTCAACAAATTTCATCACCTCAGGAGAGCTCCCATCCACAGCCTCCACCCTGACAGAAACAGGTGGTGTGGGGTTGGGAACTATCTCCTACCCAAAATCCATAAACCTGACTGCCCCGGTCGACCCATTGTCTCTGTCTGCTCCTGCCCCACCGAGCTCATCTCCTCCTACAAGACCGTTCTTTCCCCTTTGGTCCAGGAAATTCCTACCTACATTCGGGACACAACGCACACCCTCCACCTTTTCCAAAACTTCCAATTCCCCAGCCCCCAACGCTTCCTCTTCACCACGGACATACATTTCCTTTATACCTGTAGCCCCCACATGGAGGGCCTAAAAGCCCTTCGTTTCTTCCTCCCCCGTAGGCCCATCCAGTGCCCCCCTCCACCAACACTCATTCACTTGGCAGAACTAGTCCTCACCCTCAACAATTTTTCCTTTGATTCTTCCCACTTCTGACAAACCGAAGGGGTGGCCATGGGCACCCGCAGGAGCCTGAGCTATGCCTCCCCTTTGTCGGATTTGTGGAACAGTCCCTCTTCAACAACACGCGCACCATCCCTCACCTCTTTCTCTGCTTTATTAACAACTGTATCAGTGCTGCCTCATGCTCCTGCGAGGAGCTTGAACAGTTCATCAACTTCGCCAACGCCTTCCACCCCACCCTCATACTCACCTGGACCATTTCTGACACCTCCCTCCCCTTCCTGGAGCTGTGTCTCCATCTCCGGTAACTGACTCCCCACTAACATCCATCTCAAAACCCACTGACTCTCAATTACCTCGACTACACCTCCTCTCACCCACCCTCTTGCAAAAAATAAAAAACGCAATCCCATACTCCGTTCCTCCTCAGCTGCTCCCAGGATGAGGTGTTCTCTTCCAGGACATCTTAGATATCCTCCTAATTTAGGGAACCATAGTTTCCACTTCTGTTATTATAGATGCTGTCAACCACATCTCTCCCATTTCCAGCGCTCCTGTCCTCAAACTCTCTTCCCTCCAAGGATAGAGTCTGCTTAGTCCTCATGTGTTGGATTCGGAGGTTGGTGGGGTGGTACATCATCCACTGACATTTCTGTTACCTACAAGCAGACCCCACCACCAAAAAGATATTTCCCTCCCCAGCCCGGTCTGGTTTCCACAGGACTCTTCACTCCGCTACTCACTCCTATCAGCTCCACACCAACCCCTCCACCACCCCCAGTACCTTTCCCTGCAACCGCAGGTGGTGCTAGACCTGCCCCTACACCTCCACCCCCCACCCACCCCCTCATCTCCATTCAAGGCCCCAAACAATCCTTCCAAATCAGGCATAGATTCACCCACACTTCACCTAACCTCATCTACTGCACCTGTTGCTCCTGATGGGGTTTCCTCTATATCAGGGAGGCCAACCACAGACTCAGGGACCGGTTTGCAGAGAACCTATGCTTTACACGCACCAACCAACCTCACCTTCCGGATGCCATTTTAATTCCGCCTCCCACTCCCCGGGCAACGTGTCCATCCTTGACCTCTTCCACTGTCAGAATGAGGCCAAACGTCAACTGGAGAAACAACATCTCATTTTGCCTCAAACTTACAACCCAATGGCCTTAACATTGACCGCACCAGCTTCACCATTTCTCCACCCCCAACCTGTCCATCTTCCCACTCACCTATCCGCTCCACCCTTCCCAATGACCATAAGACAAAGGAGTGGAAGTAAGGCCATTCGGCCCATCGAGTCCACTCTGCCATTTCAACTCCACTTACCCGCACTCTCCCCTTAGCCCTTGATTCCTTGCGAGATCAAGAATTCATCAATCTCTGCCTTGAAGACATTCAACATCCCGACCTCCACTGCGCTCCGTGGCAATGAATTCCACAGGCATTGTGGAACTCTGATTGCGCAATGGGCTATTCATCATCGACCACATTTTACATATCAAGCACCTGCCTAAAATAAATCCCCACATCCACCCCACTTCCTATCCAAATCTACTAAAGCAATCATATGTAAAAGTTCTTTCCCCAAGAAAATGACCTACACCTACAATAACCTCCCTATCCACATCCACCTAACTCCATCCCACTAGCCTACCACCAGTCCCAGCTCCTCTATCTATTTCTGGGCTCCCCTCCCCCTCACCAGTTCTAACAAAGGGTTTTGATCCAAAATGTTGACTTCTCTGCTCCTCCGATGCTGTCGGACCTTGTTGTGCTTTTCCAGCTCCACGTTTATTGACTCTAACTTCCAGCATCTGCAGTCCTTTGTCTCCAGGTCCCTGTATCAGTCAGTGTCTGTCCATTTCACCAGACTGGAACATCCTGGAATGTTCAAGGGGTGACTTGACGTTAAAGCTCTAATTTTGCCCCAGTGCAATTGAAATCACAATCCTTAACTGTACCTTGGCATTTTGGGTGCGTTGCACAGCAAAACTGATTACTGAAGATATTACATTCCAGTCTGTCCTGACCCTGACTGCAGATAAACAACCTTTTCCATCCAATAAGGGCACTTCCTGATTATGTGAGCATCTTTATTCTTCTGCAGCTCTTTTTGCACAGTTTTTTTAACTCCAAATCCACTTGCAAGAGGTCAGTTCCCTTCTTTTGAGACCTAAACAGATTGGTCTTTGCCAACCAGTGACTCAGACCACGGGAGTGGTCAGAGAATTTATACATGGACTGCTCATCATCTTAATTCTCACTACATTAAGGCGGGGAGGTGGGGTGCGGTGGAGGTGGTAGTGGTGGTGGGCTGGGAGAAAGGAGGTGGGATGATGATAGGTGGATGCAGGTAGGGAGTGGAGTGGAAAGGTGGGAGAGAAGATGGACAGGTTCTGTCAGGTCAAGGAGGTGCGGATCAGAGGGAGGGCTGAACTTTAACTTCCAGCATCTGTAGTTCTTGCTGTCACCAAGTCACTGAAAACCCAACTGCGAAACATCTTCTCAGGATGCCCACCTTGAAGTTGTCCTGCTCCCTCCGAAGAGATGAGTGGGTCTCTCTCCCACTGCAATCCCCCAATTATCCGCACCACCCTGAAACTCTTCAGCCACATCCTGAAGCAAACCCACTACGACAGCCACATCTCCTTCCTTAGCCTTACACAGCCAGCCCTTTCCCCCATGGTCTCCAAACAACATTCAGGCCATCCCAGCTTGGACCAAACCGCGACATCTCATTATCTACAGTACCTCCAGAGCATCCAGAAACAGTTCTCCTTGTGGATCCTCCGCTCCACACACAGCCATGCCATGACATCTTCTCTCACCAATCAGCCCTGCCCCAGCTTAGTGTCTCTTTCCCAGACCCACAAAAGGACCTCTATCCTTCTTTATTCTTCACAGGATCCACATCCTCAACAAATGCTTTTTCTCCACACAATGGGACAAAGGTCATAAGTACACAAAACTCAGTCGTACTCACCTCCAAACACAGACCTCCTCAGCCACCCTAGACCTCAACCCTACGCCTGACCCTCTCCTGAATTCACACAGTGCCATTAACCATGCAGTCACCTCGGCCACGCCTCCTGATGCCCACCACATTGCTACTTCCACCCAAATCACTGTTCCCATATACTCCAGAGGCAGTCTCCACCCTTAGTATTCTACATTTGTTTTATTAGCCTGATCTACTTGAGCAAGGTACAATTTGCCTCGATGAGTGAAAAGGATTTGCTCAATTTGTGACACTAAAATCCAAACACCAAGTTTAAAAGTTAAATCACTGCTACCCTAAGTAAATGACACCAGACAGGGGAAACTAACAGAACAGACTACCAGAGAGATTGAACACACCCTGCTTCTATGGACTCCCCAAGGTACACAAGCCACAAGTTCCCTTTTAGGCCCATAGACTCCCTTCCCAGGTACACCAACACAGACTGGCTAAAGAATTACAACAGAACTGACACACCTAGTGAACTGCTCAACCCACTCTATCCGCTCGGCCTCAGGATTCCTCAATAACAGACACCAGAATCCACGAGGACAAAGTCATCTCATTTGACAAGACAGCACTGTTTACTTCCATCCACGTCCCCCTGGCTAAGGAATGCGACCGATGCTCGCTCATCTCCGTTCACACGGACAACCGGGACCACCAGTTCAATTGGGACAACACCAGGATCCTAGGACAGGCCAAACAGAGACAAGTACGGGAATCCCTCGAGGCCTGGTTCTCCACCAAAGGTGACCAAACAGAACTAAACTGTGTAATATACCACACCACTGTGAAGGAAAACCGGAAACGAGGTAAATCAAATCCAACAGACCCCGGTGTTTAAATACCGGGCAGGAAAACATAACAGCCCATCATCGGAGGCTGCACTGATGTTACCCAGCAGGGTAATGAAACATTTGCAGAACAATGAACCAGCTCGGCGAGCGAACCAACAGCAGCACCCATGACCTGAGCTACAAGTCTACCCAAGAACCTTACAGCTACGGAAATACTAGCTTTGTTACTAGACAAACTAGTAGTGCTGAGCCCCTACAACACCAATACCGTCAGCAAGGACAACCCCTCCAAACTATTAGATTTATGCCTCACGACCCACTTGGTCTTCCATGGCCAGGTATGCAAATAAAATCAACGGAACGCCCATGGGATCACCCGTATCAGAAGCAGTAATGCACAGACCAGAACGGACAGCCCTTCCCACTAGCCAGCCAAAACTATTGGTCCGCTATGTGGACATACTTGTCATTATCAAGCACACCAAACTGGAAGAAATCCACCAACTCAACAACATCCTCATGGGCATAAAGTTCACCAGGGAAGAGGAGAACAACCATCAACTCTCAATCCCAGATGGGATGGTTGAACAAAGGGCCAACGATGAGCTCCAGACTAGCATATACAGAATGGCTACCCATATGGACCAAATATTTAACTACAAGAGCAACAAACCCAATGCCCACAAAACAGAGCTGCATCAGAACTCTGTTCAAAAGATCCATAATGCACTGCAGCACCCCCCCCCCACCGACACTGGGCAAAGCTGAAGAACACCACTTCCACAGCATCTTAAAAACAACAGCGACCCAATAAGGTGTTGTCCACCAGTACTTACTCAACAGACAACAGGAAGACACAGTACGCCCAGATACACTAGTCACCCTGTTATACATCAAGAGCATATCAGAGATGACCACCAGGCTACTCCGACCACTAGGAAGTGTTGTAACACCACAAACCCCACAGCTACACTAGGACAACTACGGACAAGAACAAAGGATCCCATACCCACAGCTAACAGGACCAAAGTTATATATCAAATCCCGTGTAAGGACTGGCACAAACACTACACTGGACAGACCGGGAGAAAACTAGCTATCTGGGTACAACTAGCTACCAAGAGACACGACCGACTATCACTCATTTGTGTACGCTCTGTCCCGGTCGGACTGGGGGCCTTCTTTGTCCAAGTAACTATCCTAGGACACGCCAAGGATACATACGGGATTTCCAAGAGGCCTGGTACTCAGCCTGGAACTCCAACAAACATGTGGATATAGACCCCAGAAACCAACCACTATGGTACAGAACCAGAAATGAGGCCAATATCAGATCAGACCACATAAATAACAAGGAGGACAGACCAACAATGCTTCATCAGAGGCACACTGATGTTGTTACCTAGTATGGTGACAAAAACATCTGCAAACTAACCTTCCAGCTTGGCAAACAAATCAACAACCTCAGAGTTCAATAATTTTAGGGCTTCAAGCCCTTTCTACATGTCCTTACCCCAAACCCCACACAACTGGGCTTGTCAGCACATGGTCTGCTACTACACGCAACCCATTGTTTGCCACTAATAGCCCCCATCAGTGGGAAGTTCAAGGGCATGTGATCAGGGATCACATACTGACTTGGATAAAGAACAGGCTGGACATAGGAATAAAAACAAAATATTTTCTGAGTGACAAGCAGTAACTAGTAGATTCACAGAGATCAGTCCTTGGATCCCAGCTTCTCAATAAAGAAATAGATGAGGGAACCAAAAATGTAACATCTCCAAATTTGCAGAGGACACAAAGTGATTTGGCTAAAATAGGTGGGTGGGCAAATGCATGACAGATGCAGTATAAAGTGGATAAATGATTGAATTTGGTTACAAACACAGAAAGGCAGATTGTCCGAACAGTGATAGATTGTAAAGGGGGAGGTACAACCAGACCTGGGTGTCATTGTACACCCGTAGCTCAAAGCAAGCAAGCGTGCAGGTGCAGCAGGTAGTGAAGGAGGTAAATGGTGCATTGGCCTTCACAGTCAGAGACCATCCTACAACTCATCCACTTCATCTTCGACCACAACATCTTCACCTTCGACAAACAGCTCTTCATCTGGACGTGGAACAGCAATGGGGACCAAATTTGCACCTCAATACGCCAATGTTTTCACTGCACAGGGCCTCCAACCAACACTGTACACCAGACACATCGACATTTTTTTCCTTTGAACTCACGGCAGAGATTCTCTGAAACTACATGGCAATATCAACAAGTTACATCACACCAGACTCATCGTGGACAACTCTTCAGAATCGGTTTCAATCTTGGACACACAACTGCACCATCAAGGACAGACACTTCAGTACTTCAATCTACCACAAGCCTCCTGATAAGCAGAGCAGCGCGAGGTTCTCTAGCTTCTACCCCAAACAGATTAATGAAGCCATCCCCTATGAACAAGCCCTGCATATACACAGGATCTCCTCAGAGGAGAAACGCAACAGACACGTAAAGTTGCTCAAAGTCACCCTCATAAGAGCAGGATTGAACACTCAGCTCATGGATCGCCAGGTCTGCCATGCCACAGCATAAAACCTCAATGACCTCCTCAGAAGATGGACACAGGACATGACCTACAGAGTACACTTTGTCGTTCAGTGCTTCCCAGAGCAGAGAAACTACGCCATGTTCTTCACAACCTTCAGCATGTCATAAATAACAAACATCTCACCAAGGCCATCCCTATGCCTTCATTGTTCATCTAATCTCAAACAGACTATCATTCGCAGCAAACTACCCAGCCTTCAGGAGAACAGCAACACCACACAGCCCTGCCATAGCAACCTCTGCAAGACATGTCAGATCATTGACGTGGATACTGACCATCACACATGGGAACACCACCCACCATGTGACACAGCTAACGTCTATCTCACACTGCAGGTAAGGATGCCCCGATAGCATATTGGTGAGACTATGCAGATGCTACAACAACGAATGAATGGTCACCATGCAATAATCGCCAAACAGGAGTGTTCCCTCCCAGTTGGGGAACACTTCAGTAGTTAAGGACATTCCTGGACACCTGTCTCCATCTCCAGTAACCACCGAGAAACCACTATTCATTTCAAGCCCAGACTCCCACAGCTACCTAGAATACACCTCCTCCCACCCACCTTCCTGCAAAAATGCCATCCCCTATTCCCAATTCCTTGGGGTATGTGTCCTCTGAGGCGGACTTTGAGATACGCAACACTGTAGAATCGCCAAGCAGAGACTGATAGCCAAGTTCTGCACACATGAGAAGGTCCTCAGTCATGATGTTGGGTTCACGTCGCACCACATGTAACCAAACCAGACCGTTCAGTGTTGAGAACATCTTCCTGTCTTGTTTTGACACCATTAACTTGACTACATGTGATTATCTCTGCCTTTAACATGTACAGCTTTTGATTGTTAGTTTGGTTAAATGGCCATCATGTGACACTTACACCAACTCATGTTATTCCAGCCATTTTGTTTATCTCCAGCACCATCTTACTTTTGAAGATTCGTAATTATCGCTCTGCTTTAATTATTCAGTTCATAGGTCATCCCTTCACTTGTTATTCCACTGTTGACACTTGATTCACACTGTTTGTATTAATCTCATCTCGGCTGCAGAGGAACTTGGTGTGGGACAGGTAAAGATCCAGTTGTCTTAAATCTACGCAGGTACCAACATTGATAAAACGGGGACAGAAGTTCTGCTAAGTCAGTATGAACAGCTAGGCATTATTAAAAAGCAGGACCAAAAAGTTATTAAATTTCTGGATTACTACTTGAGCCTCAAGCTAATTGGCACAGGATCAAAAAAATTAAGTAAATGCGTACTTTAAAGATAAGCATTGGAGAAATGGCACCAGTATTTATCTCTCTCTCCTTCCTGGACCTCTCTGGCAACCACCTAGAAACCAATATCCATTTCAAGCCCACCGACTTCCCCAGCTACCTAGAATACACCTCCTCCCACCCACCTTCCTGCAAAAATGCCATCCCCTATTCCCAATTCCTTCACCTCCACCGCATTGGCTCCCAGGATGAGACATTCCACTCCCGTACATCACAAATGTCCTCGTTTTTCAAGGACCGCAACATCCCCCCCCTCTCAGTGGTCAAGAACGCCCTTGACCGTGTCTCCCACATTTCCCACAACTCATACCTCACACCCTCTCCCCGCAATAACAACCAGAACAGATACCCCCTCGTCCTCACATACCACCCCACCAACCTCCGGATCCAACGCATCATCCTCCAACACTCCCGCCATCTGCAATCAGACCCCACCACCAAAGACATTTTTCCCTCCCCACCCTTGTCTGCCTTCCGGAGGGACCACTCTCTCCATGACTCCCTTGTCCGGTCCACAGTCACCTCCAGCCCCACCACACCCGGCACTTTTCCCTGCAACCGCAGGAAGTGGTACACCTGTCCCCACACCCCCATCCCAGGCCCCAAGAAGACTTTCCACATCAGGCAGATGTTCACCTGCACATCTGCCAATGTGGCATACTGCATCCGCTGTACCCGTTGTGGCCTCCTCTACATCGGGGAAACCAAGCGGAGGCTTGGGGACCGCTTTGCAGAACACCTGCACTCAGTTCGCAACAAACAACTGCACCTCCCAGTCATGAACCATTTCAACTCCCCTTCCCATTCCGCAGACATGTCCATCCTGGGCTTCCTGCAGTGCCACAACGATGCTACCCGCAGGTTGCGGGAACTCATATTCTGCTTGGGAACCCTGCAGCCCAATGGTATCAATGTGGATTTCACAAGCTTCAAAATCTCCCCTCCCCCTACTGCATCCCAAAACCACCTCAGCTCGTCCCCACCTCCCTAACCTGCCCTTCCTCCCACCTATCCCCTCCTCCCACCTCAAGTAGCACCCCCATCTCCTACCTACTAACCTCATCCCCGCCCCCTTGACCTGTCTGTCCTCCCTGGACTGACCTATCTCCTCCCTACCTCCCCACCTACAGTCACCTTTCCTGGCTCCATCCCCTCCTCTTTGACCGGTCTGTCTCCTCTCCACCTATCTTCTCCTCTATCCATCTTCTTTCTGCCTCCCCCTCGCTCCCTATTTATTTCAGATCCCCCTTCCCCTCCCCCATTTCTGAAAAAGAGTCTCGGCCCAAAATGTCAGCCTTCCTGCTCCTATGATGCTGCTTGGCCTGCTGTGTTCATCCAGCTCTACACGTTATCTCAGCTATTCCAATGGGACAGTCTTCATCTGGATTGTGCTGGGACCAGAGTCCTAACAGATTTCATAACTAGGACCATAGACAGGGCTTTAAACTAAATGGAGGTGGGAGGGCAGGGATGGTGTAGGATGTTCAGTTGTCGGGGAAACTGGAAAACCCAAATTGAAGGGAGGGAAGAGTGCAGGTTATTTGATCTGGTGAATAGTTACCAGACAATAAAGATGAGGGACAGAACGTCTGAATGTCTCTATGCGCCAAGGATTTATAAAGCGTATAGAAATTTACCAGTACAACAAATTTAAATTGTTGGTTGCTGGAAGAACTCCGGCTCAGAATTAATAATCTGGAATCTGAGCTTCAAACTCTGCGGCACATCCGGGAGGGGGAGGAGTTACCTGGACACTTTCTTTCAGGAGGGAGTCACACCCGGTAGATTAAGTAATTCAAATTCAATCAGTGTTCAGGAACAACAGGGTGTGACTGTAAGTGAGGCAGGTAGGGGGATTCTGAGTTCAGGAGTGCAGGAGCCGCAGCCCTTGACCTTGTCCAACAGGTATGAGATTCTTGCTCCCTGTACGGATGAGGGAAAGGGCTGTGGACAAGATGAGCCAGCTGACCACGGCACCATGGTGCAGAAGGCCATTCAAGAGGGGGGAACAAAAAGACAAGTAGTTGTTATAGGGGATTCTATAATTAGGGAGACAGATAGTATCCTATGCAGGCTGGATCAGGAGTCCCGGATGGTGTGTTGCCTACCCGGTGCCAGGGTGCAGGACATCTCCGACCAGCTTGAAAGGATATTGAAGCAGGAGGGGGAGGATCCAGTTGTGGTCCACGTTGGGACTAACGACATAGGCAAAGCTAGGGTAGAGGACCTGTTCAGGGATTATCAAGCACTAGGAAGGAAATTGAAGTACTGGTCCTCAAGGGTCATAATCTCCAGATTACTGCCTGAGCCACGTGCCAATTGGCACAGGGATAAGAAAGTTAGGGAATTAAACACGTGGCTAAGGGATTGGTGTGGGAAAGCGGGATTCCATTTCATGGGGCATTGGCATCAGTTTTGGAACCGGGGGGGGATCTGTACCGTTGGGACGGTCTCCACCTGAACCGATCTGGAACCAGTGTTCTAGCAAAAAGGATAAATAGGGTGGTCAGTAGGACTTTAAACTTCTGAGTCGGGGGGGAAGGGAACGCGACAGGGAGTATGGAGTTAAATGGAAAGATAAGCAGCAGGATGGCATGTGAGCAGGTGGGTTTAAGCTCGAGGCAGACTAGGAATGCAGCAAAAAGGAAGGATAACTTAGGACATCTTTTGATTTCCAATATCTCTAATAATGATAAGAAAGTTAGCGTTAAGGCACTTTGTTACAAGTACTACGAGCATTTAGGTAAAGTAGATAAACTAATGGCACAAATCATCTTGAACGATTATGATGTGGTAGGCATCACAGAGACGTGGTTGCAGGGGGTTCAGGACTGGCAGTTAAACATCCAAGGATTTACAACTTATCGAAAAGACAGGGAGGTGGGCAGAGGGGGCTGGGTTGCCTTGTTAGTTAAGAATGAAATCAAATCAATAGCACTGAATGACATAGGGTCAGATGATATAGAGTCTGTGTGGGTGGAGTTGAGGCAAAAAAAAACCATAATCGGAGTTATGTACAGACCTCCTAACAGTGGTCAGGACCAGGGGTACAAGATGCACCAGGAAATAGATAGGGCATGTCAGAAAGGCAAGGTCACGGTGATCATGGGGGACTTCAATATGCGGGTGGACTGGGTGAATAATATTGCCGGTGGATCCAAAGAAAGGGAATTGATGGAATGCTTGCAGGACGGCTTTTTGGAACAGCTTGTGATGGAGCCCACAAGGAAGCAAGCTATTCTGGACTTAGTGCTATGTAATGAGCCAGACTTTATAAAAGATCTTAAAGGGAACACTGAGGAGGCAGCGATCATAATGTGGTCGAGTTCAGTCTGCAGTTTGAAAGAGACAAGGCAAAATCGGATGTAATGGTGTTACAGTTAAATAAAGGTAATTACAGGGGCATGAAAGGAACTGACGAAAATCGACTGGAAGCAGAGCCTAGTGGGTAAGACAGTAGAGCAACAATGGCAGGAGTTTCTGGGTGTAATTCAGGACACAGTAGAGGTTCATCCCAAAGAAAAGAAAGATTATCCGGGGGAGGGTTAGACAGCCATGGCTGACAAAGGAAGTCAGGAAATGTATCAAAGAAAAAGAGACAGCCTATCTCGTGGTCAAGAGCAATGGGAAAATCAGAAGATTGGGAAGGGTACAAGAACAAACAGAGGATAACAAAGAGAGAAATAAGGAAGGAGAGGATCAAATATGAAGGTAGGCTAGCCAGTAATATTAGAAATTATAGTAAAAGTTTCTTTCAATACATAAGAAACAAACGAGAGGCAAAAGTAGACATTGGGCTGCTCCAAATTGATGCTGGAAGGCGAGTGATGGGAGATAAGAAAATAGCTGAAGAACTTAGTAAGTATTTTGCGTCAGTCTTCACAGTGAAAGACGAGTAATATCCCAACAATTGAGGAGAGTCAGGGGGCAGAGTTGAGTATGGTAGGTATTACAAAAGAGAAAGTGCTAGAAAAGGTAAAAGGTCTAAAGATGGATAAATCTCCTGGCCCCAACGGGCTGCATCCTAGAGTTCTGAGGGAGGTGGCTGAGGAAATAGCAGAGGCGTTGGTTGTGATCTTTCAAAAGTCACTGGAGTCAGGGGAAGTCCCAGATGATTGGAAAATCACTGTTGTTACCCCCTTGTTTAAGAAAGGATCAAGACAAAAGATGGAAAATTATAGGCCAATTAGCCTAACCTCGGATGTTGGTAAAATTCTAGAATCCATCGTTAAGGATGAGATTTCTAAATTCGTGGAAGTGCAGGGTCGGATTAGAACAAGTCAGCATGGATTTAGTAAGGGGAGGTCGTGTCTGACAAACCTGTTAGAATTCTTTGAAGAGGTAACAAGTAGGTTAGACCAGGGAAACCCAGTGGATGTTATCTATCTAGACTTCCAAAAGGCCTTTGATAAGGTGCCTCACGGGAGGCTGCTGAGTAAGGTGAAGGCCCATGGTGTTCGAGGTGAGCTACAGGCATGGATTGAGGATTGGCTGTCTGACAGAAGGCAGAGAGTCGGGATAAAAGGCTCTTTTTCGGAATGGCAACCAGTGACAAGTGGTGTCCTGCAGCGTTCAGTGTCGGGGCAGCAGCTGTTCACCTTATATATTAATGATCCGGATGAAGGGACTGGGGGCATTCTGGCAAAGTTTGCCAATGATACAAAGTTAGGTGGATAGGCAGGTAGTACAGCGGAGGTGGGGAGGCTGCAGAATGACTTGGACAGTTTAGGAGAGTGGTCCAGGAAATGGCTGCTGAAATTCAACGTGAGCAAATGCGAGGTCTTGCACCTTGGAAAAAAGAATACAGGCATGGACTATTTTCTGAACGGTGAGAAAATTCATAAAGCCGAAGTACAAAGGGATCTGGGAGTGCTAGTACAGGATTCTCTAAAGGTTAACTTGCAGGTTGAGTCTGTGATTAAGAAAGCGAATGTAACGTTGTCGTTTATCTCAAGAGGATTGGAATATAAAAGCAGCGATGTGCTTCTGAGACTTTATAAAGCTCTAGTTAGGCCCCATTTAGAATACTGTGTCCAATTTTGGGCCCCACACCTCAGGAAGGACATACTGGCACTGGAGCATGTCCAGCGGAGATTCACATGGATGATCCCTGGAATGGTAGGCCTAACATACGATGAACGGCTGAGGATCCTGGGATGGTATTCATTAGAGTTTAGAAGGTTGAGAGGAGATCTAATAGAAACTTAGAAGATAATGCATGGCTTAGAAAGGGTGGACGCTGGGAAGTTGTTTCCGTTAGGTGGGGATACTAGGACCCGTGGGCACAGCCTTAGAATTAGAGGGGGTCAATTTAGAACGGAAATGAGGAGACATTTCTTCAGCCAGAGAGTGGTGGGCCTGTGGAATTCATTGCCACGGAGCGCAGTGGAGGCCGGGACGTTGAATGTCTTCAAGGCAGAGATTGATAATTCTTGATCTCGCAAGGAATCAAGGGCTACGGGGAGAGTGCGGGTGAGTCGAGTTGAAATGCCCATCAACCATGATGAAATGGCGGAGTGGACTCAATGGGCCAAATGGCCTTACTTCCACTCCTTTGTCTTATGGTCTAAAAACATTGTATCTAAATGCATGAACCATTTGAAACAAAATTAACAAGTTAATGGCACAAATGGAAACAAAAGGGTGCGTTTTGGTAGCAATTATTGAGACATGGTTACAAGGAGACCAGGTCTGGGAATTGAATATCCAGGGGTACTCAGCATTTCGGAGGGATAGACTGAAAGGAAAAGGAATTGGTTTAGCTTTGCTGGTGAAGGAAGGGATCAGTGTTGTAATGAGAAATTATAAAAGCATGGGATATCACGATGTGGAATCAGCAGAAAGAAGAAATAGCAAAGGCAAGTACACGGTAGGAGTAATCAATAGGTCCCCAAACAGTAGTTCCGCAGTGGATATAAACCAGAAAATATTAGAGGCTTGCAAGAAAGGTACAGCAATAATCATGGGTGATTTTAATACGTACATAGATTGGAATAATCAGATGGGCAAGGTTAGCCTGGAGGAAGAGTTCATTGAATGTATTAGAGATTGTTTCTTGGAGCAGTATGTCGTGGAACCAACTAGGGAGCAGGTTTCTTTGGATTTGGTATTGTGTAATGAGGAGAAATTGATTGATGACATTGTAGTGAAGGATCTTGTAGCGAGTAGTGACCATTGTACAATAGAATTCACAATTCAGTTTTTTTTTTTGGTGGGGGGAGGAGGTGGTGGTGAGAAAGTGCAGTCCCACAGTAGAGTTCTGGAATTACATAGGCATGAGGACAGGTTTGGCCTGAGTAAACTTTTATCCTTCCTATCCAGTCAAGACAGTGGATGAGCAGTGGCAGTTGTTGAAGGTCAAATACTCATAACTGAAATATATTCCAGTGAGGAAGAAAGATGGTAAGAGGGGTAAAGAACACCCATGGTTAGACAAGGTGGTCATGGACAATGTAAAGTCAAAAAATAAGGTATACCATATTGCAAAGGCCAGTGGTAGGCAGGAGGATTGGGACACTTCCAAACATAAGGTGGATACGAAAAAATTAATAAAAAGAGCTGAGGTAAATTACAAAAGAAAACTAGCACAAAATATCAAAAATGATAGCAGAAGCTTCTATAGGTACATAAAAAGGGAAGACTGTTGCAAAAGCAAATGTTGGTCCTTTGGAAGATGAAACAAGAGAGCAAATAGTGGGGAAAACTGAAATGGCAGAGATGCTAAGTCATTTGTTCGGCGGTGGGAGTTGGGAGAGCACGAGGGGATTGCTGGCAAAGTAACATCATATATCCTGGCATCAGCTAAACCCGAAACACGACACGTGCAGTGTCTCCCACCCACCCTCCTCCTCCTCTAACCAAAAGAAAAAAAGACTGCATGGAGGGTCAATAAGTACAACAGTTTCCTCCAAGTTGGGAGTGTGCGTGAGGGGACTGGTGGAAAGGTAAGTGGCGAGGAGAGTAACTTACAGTTAGTGCTTCAGGGCCTTCGTTTTTGGCAGAGGAGGAGACCAGGAGCGAGAGCACAAGAGTGGTGTCTCCCACCCTGCCACCTCCTCGAACCTAAGAATAAAAAGGGTAACCAAGTTAATCTCTGCTTTCTACAAATCTTTTGGGGAAGTGTAAATTTAGAGGGGATGGCAGTCAGGCCGGTGCAATGTTCCTCTCTGCAGGATGTGGGAGCTAAGAGTCAACAGCAGTGACTCTGTCGACTTCACCTGTGGGAAGTGCACCCAGCTCCAGCTCCTCAAAGACCGCGTTAGGGAACTGGAGCCGGAGCTGGATGAACACAAGATCATTCGGGAGGCTGAGTGGGTGATAGAAACAACCTTCAGGGACATAGTTACCCCTAAGAACGAAGGCAGTTGGGTAACAGTAAGGAAAGGGAAGGAAACAGTCAGGGCAGGGATCCCCTGTGGTCATTCCCCTCAGCAATAAGTTTACTGTTTTGGATACTGTTGCGGGGGGTGGGGGGTTAGGAATGACCTACTGGGGTAAGCCACAGGGACCGGGTCGCTGGTACAGGGTCTGGCTCTGTGGCTCAGAAGGGAAGGGGGGAAAATAGGAGAACAATTGTAGTGGGAGATACAATAGTCAGAGGAACAGACAGGCAGTTCTGTGAACACGAACGAGAATGAGACGAACAGATGATATGTTGCCTCCCGGGTGCCAGGGTCCATAACGTCACGGATCATGTCTTCAAGATCCTTAAGGGAGGGGGTGAGCAACCAGCAGTCGTGGTACACATCGGTACCAATGATATAGGTAGAAAAAGGACAATGTGAAAAACGGGTACAGGGATGAAGGTTGGAAGCTGAAGTCCAGGACAATATTTTAAATACTTACCACGTGGAATCAGCAGCAGCGGGAGCGGTGACGGTGAGGACCAGGGGGCTGCCGGGACTTTAAGTCTTTCTTTTCGGCAGCAGATCTGAGTGGGAGTGGTGGAATTGCGCTCTGGGAAGGAGTGAATTGATATATTTGGGCAGTGGCTAAACCAGAGGCACGACACGTGTTGTGTCTCCCACCCGCTACCCTCCTCTAACCAGAAAAAAAAAGACTGTTGAGAAGGTAAGGTTTTTTTTTGTGAAATCATGTGCTGGTAAGTACAGTATTTTCATTTCATTGACCTATTATTTGATATTATAGTAGGACTAAGTTAAGCTTAAGAGTAAAAATGGCAGCAGATCCCAGACCCATGTTATGCTCCTCTTGCTCAATGTGGGAGCTCAGGGACGCGGCTGATGTCCCCGACTCCTACACGTGCAGGAAGTGTGTCCAGCTGCAGCTCTTGTTAGACCGCATGATGGCTCTGGAGCTGCGGATGGACTCACTTTGGAGCATCCGTGATGCTGAGGAAGTCGTGGATAGCACGTTTAGTGAATTGGTCACACCACAGATTAGGATTGCTGAGGGAGACAGTGAATGGATGACCAAAAGGCAGAGAAAGAGCAGGAAGGCAGTGCAGGTGTCCCCTGCAGTCATCTCCCTCCAAAACAGGTATACCGTTTTGGATACTGTTGGGGGAGATGGCTCACCAGGGGAGGGCAGCAGTTGCCCGGATCATGGCACCATGGCAGGCACGGCTGTTCAGAAGGGCGGGAAAAAGACTCATAGGGCCATAGTCATAGGGGATTCTATTGTAAGGGGAGTAGATAGGCAGTTCTGTGGCCGAAAACGGGACTCCCAGATGGTATGTTGCCTCCCAGGTGCTCGGGTCAGGGATGTCACCGATCGGCTACAGAGCATTCTGAAAAGGGAGGGTGAACAGCCAGTTGTTGTGGTGCATATAGGCACCAATGAGATAGGTAAGAAACGAGATGAGGTCCTGAAAGCAGAATTCAGGGAGCTAGGAGAGAAGTTAAAGAGGAGGACCTCAAAAGGTAGTGATCTCGGGGTTGCTACCAGTGCCACATGCTAGCCAGGGTAGAAATGAAAGAATAGGCAGGATGAACACGTGGCTTGAGGGATGGTGTAGGAGGGAGGGGTTCAGATCTGTGGGACACTGGGACCGGTTCTGGGGAAGGTGGGACTATTACAAATTGGATGGTCGCCACCTGAACCAGACTGGAACTAGTGTCCTAGGGGGAGTTTTTGCTAGGGCTGTTGGGGAGGGTTTAAACTAATGTGGCAGGGCTCTGGGAACCAGAGAAGACTAGTAGACAGTGAGGTGGAAACTAGAGACTGTAAGGATCATGAAGTTAGCATTCCCAAGGGGAAGAGTAGGCAGAGAGCAGATGAACGCAAAGGAACTGGTGGTCTGAAGTGCATATACTTTAATGCAAGGAGTATAGTGGGTAAGACAGACGAACTTAGGTCTTGGATTAGTGCCTGGGAGTATGACGTTATTGCGATCACAGAGACTTGGTTGAAGGAAGGGGATGATTGACAAACGTCCCAGGATACAGATGCTTCAGACAGGACAGGGAGGGAATTAAAATTGGGGGGAGGGGTTGCATTGCTGGTCTGGGATAAGATCACGGCTGTGCTAAAGGAGGGCACGATGGAGGGCTTGAGCAGTGAGGCATTATGGGTAGAGCTGAGAAATAAGAAGGGTGCAGTTACATTGTTGGCGCTGTACTACAGGCCTCCCAACAGTGAGCGTGAGGTAGAAGAACAAATAGGTCGACAGATTATGGAAAGATGTCGAGGTAACAGGGTGGTGGTGATGGGAGATTTTAATTTTCCCAACATTGACTGGGGTACACTTAGTGTCAGAGGTCTGGATGGGGCAGAATTTGTAAGGAGCATCCAGGAAAGTTTTCTGGAGCAGTATGTCAATAGTCCAACGAGAGAAGGGGCCATATTGGACCTAGTGTTGGGGAATGAGCCAGGCCAGGTGGTGGAAGTTGCAGTGGGGGATTTCTTTGTGAATAGTGACCACAATTCTGTAAGTTTTAGAATACTCGTAGACAAAGATGAGAGTGGTCCGAAGGGAAGAATACTAAACTGGGCCAAGGCCAATTATATCAAAATTCGGCAGGAGCTGGGAAATGTGGATTGGGGACAGCTATTTGAAGGGAAGTCCACATTTGATATGTGGGAGGCTTTCAAAGATAGGTTGAAGATAGAGGGACATGCCTATCCTGCACTGAAAACAAGGGATAGGAATGGAAAGATTCGTGAACCGTGGATGACAGGAGAAATCGTGCGACTAGCCAAGAGGAAAAGGGAAGCGTACATAAGGTCCAGGCAGCTAAGAACAGAACGGTCCTTGGAGGAATATCGGGAGAGTAGGACCAATCTTAAACGAGGAATCAAGCAGGCTAAAAGGGGTCATATAATAACTTTAGCGAACAGAATTAAGGAGAATCCCAAGGCCTTTTATTCATATATAAACAGCAGGAGGGTAACTAGAGAAAGGGTCAGTCCACTAAAGGATAAGGAAGGAAGGTTTTGTGTCGAACCTGAGAAAATGGGTGAGATTCTCAATGATTACTTTGCATCAGTGTTCACTGAGGAGAGGGACATGATGAATGTTGAGATTAGAGATAGAAGTTTGTTTACTCTGGATCACGTTGACATAAGGAGGGAAGATGTGTTGGGTAGGCTAAAGGATATTAAGGTGGACAAATCCCCAGGACCGGATGGGATCTATCCCAGGATGCTGAGGGAGGCGAGAGGGGAAATAGCTGGGGCCCTGACAGATATCTTTGTAGCATCCTTAAACACAGGTGAAGTGCCGGAGGACTGGAGAGTTGCTAATGTTGTCCCCCTGTACAAGAAGGGTAGTAGGGATATTCCAGGTAACTACAGACCAGTAAGCCTGACGTCAGTGGTGGGAAAGTTGCTGGAGAAGGTACTGAGGGAGAGAATCTATTTATATTTGGAAAAGAATGGGCTTATCAGTGATAGGCAACATGGTTCTGTGCAGGGGAGATCATGCCTTACTAACTTGATAGAGTTCTTTGAGGAAGTGACCAAGTTGATAGATGAAGGAAGGGCTGTAGATGTCATCTACGTGGACTTTAGCAAGGCGTTTGATAAGGTTCCCCATCGTCAACCAATGGAGAAAGTGAAGTCACATGGTGTGCAGGGTGTTCTAGCTAGGTGGATAAAGAACTGGTTGAGCAACGGGAGACAGTAGTAGTTGAAGGGAGTTTCTCGAAATGGAGAAAGGTGACCAGTGGTGTTCCACAGGGGTCAGTGCTGGGGCCACTGTTGTTTGTGATATACATAAGTGATCTGGAAGAGGGCATAAGTGGTCTGATCAGTAAGTTTGCAGATGACACGAAGATCGGGGGAGTAGCAGAAAGCATAGGGGATTGTCAAAGAATACAGGAGAATATAGATAGACTGGAGAGTTAGGCGGAGAAGTGGCAGATGGAGTTCAATCCGGGCAAGTGTGAGGTGATGCATTTTGGGAGGTCTAATTCTAGAGCGAACTATACTGTAAATGGAAGAGCCTTGGGAAAAGTTGATGAGCAGAGAGATCTGGGAGTTCAGGTCCATTGTACCCTGAAGGTGGCTGCACAGGTGGATAGAGTGGTCAAGAAGGCATATGGTATGCTTGCCTTCATCGGACGGGGTATTGAGTATAAGAGCTGGCAGGTCATGTTAAAATTGTACAAGACTTTGGTTTGGCCGCATTTGGAATACTGTGAACAGTTCTGGTCGCCACATTACCAAAAGGATGTGGAAGCTTGAGAGGGTACAGAGAAGGTTTCCAAGGATGTTGCCTGGTATGGAAGGTGCTAGCTATGAAGAGAGGTTGAGTCGGCTAGGATTGTTTTCATTAGAATAAAGGAGATTGAGGGGGGACCTGATTGAGGTCTTCAAAATCATGAAGGGTATAGACAGGGTTGATAGAGATAAGGTTTTTCCCAGGGTGAGGGATTCAATAACGAGGAGTCACGCGTTCAAGGTGAGAGGAGAAAAGTTTAAGGGGGATACACGCGGAAAGTACTTTACACAGAGGGTGGTAGGTGCCTGGAACGCGTTGCCAGCAGAGGTAGCAGAGGCAGGCACGGTAGATTCATTTAAGGTGCGTCTGGACAGATGCACGCGTAGGTGGAGAGCAGAGGGATACAGATCCTTAGGAATTGGGCGATAGGTTTAGACAGTGGATTTGGATCGGCACAGGCTTGGAGGGCCAAAGGGCCTGTACTGTGCTGGACTGTTCTATGTTGTTATACTTTGCCTCAGTTTTCACGGGAGAGAACATTTGCAAAGTCAAAGTGCTATCCATCAGGGTCTGCATGGTTTTATGAAGGGCAAATCGTATTCGACTAATTTGCTGGAGATCTTCAAAGATGTAACAAGCAAAGTGGATAATGGGGATCCTGTAGATCTAATGTATCTGGAATTGCAGAAGGTGTTTGATAAGTGCCACGCAAAAGGTTAATTCATAAGCTTGGATCATGTGGGATTAAGGGTAATTTATTAGCTTGCATAGGTGATTGGCTGATGGACAGAAGACAGAGAGTCGGGATAAATGGGTTTTTTTTCCCCAAGATGACAAGTAGTCACTCGTGAGGTGCCACAGGGTTCGGTCCTTGGACCCCAGCTATTTTACAATCTACATTAACAACTTGGATACTGGGATAGAAGGCTCGACAGCAGAGTTTGCAGACGACACAACAATAGGCCAGACTGTAAATTGCAATGAATAAATTGGGACCTTACAAATAGACAGATAGGTTCGGAGTGGACCAAAATGTGGCAGATAGAGTTTATTGTGGGTAAGTGAGAGGTCATGCATTTTGGTTGGCAAAATAGGAAGGCAACCTTCCAAATGGGGAGAGACTTTGGGGTGCTCTGGTGCAGAGAGATCTGGGTGTCCTCATTCTGTTTCCAGCAGCAGGAAGAGCGGGACCTTGGACCAGGGGCCTGTCGGGAAAGGGAGAGTCACTGATTTAAAACTTGAAGCAGTAGCACCTCGGAAAGCAGAGGTTTCTGGGAAAGGAGGGACATTTTTTCCCCTCTCAGCTATATAAGTGAGTGTTTTCTAAACCCAAGACAAATCAGGTAAGCTTATCTTCTTTCTTCCTGATATGGAGACTAGCAGGGATGGCAATGCAGGGAGAGGAATGTTCCTCCTGCAGTATGTTTGAGGTGAGGGACGCCATTAATGTCCCATCCAAGCACATCTGCAAGTGCACCCAACTCTTGCTCCTCCAAGACCACATTAGGGAACTGCAGCAGGAGCTGGATGAACGTGGGAACATTCGGGAGGCAGAGTCTGTGATGGATAAGAGTTACAGGGAAGTAGTTACTCCTAGGCACAAAGAAAGCTGGGTAACTGCTGGAAGGGGGAAAAAGCAGTCAGTGCAGGGATCCCCTGTGGTCGTTCCCCTGAAAAACAAGTAAACCGTTCTGGATACTGTTGGGGGGGGATGACTTACCAGGGGCATGCACTGGGGTGCAGGTCTCTGGCACAGAGTCTGTCCCCCTCGCACAGAAGGGAAGGGGGAAAGGAGGAGAGTGTTAGTCACTGGGGACTCAATAGTTAGAGGGTCAGATAGAAGGTTTGTTGCGAACGAAAGAGACTCTCAGTCGGCGCGTTGCCTCCCAGGTGCCAGGGTCCGTGATGTCTCGGATCGTGTCTTTGGGGTCCTGAAGGGAGAGGGTGACCAGCCCCAAGTCGTGGTCCACAAAGGTTGAAAGAGGGATAGGGATGTAAGGCAGGATTTCAGGGAGCTAGGGTGGAGGCTGAGAGCTGGAAGAAACAATTGTTAACTCTGGTTTGTTACCTATGCCACATGATAGCGAGGTGAAGAACAGGGAGAGATATCAGCTGAACAAGTGGCTGCAGGGACGGTGCAGAAGGGTGGGTTTCAGGTATATGGATAATTGGGGCTCATTCTGGGGAAGGTGGGACCTCTACAAACAGGACGGTCTTCACTTGAACTAGAGGGGTACTAATATCCTGGGTGGGAAATTTGCTAGTGCTATTCGGGTGGATTTAAACTAGCTCAGCAGGGGAATGGGAACCAGTGGTGTAGTTCCAGTACACAGGAGGATGAGAGTAGGAGGACATGGACAGGATTTCACCGTCACAGGAGCGTGCTGGCAGACAGCAAGCTGGTTTGAAGTGTGTCTACTTCAACGCCAGGAGTATCCGGAATAAGGTAGGCGAGCTTGCAGCATGGATAGGTACCTGGGACTTCGATATTGTGGCCATTTCGGAGACGTGGATAGAGCAGGGTCAGGAATGGATGTTGCAGGTCCCAGGGTTTAGATCTTTCATAAAGATCAGGGAAGGTGGTAAAAGAGGGGGAGGTGTAGCTTTGTTAGTCAAGGACAGTATCATGGTGGCTGAAAGAACTTTTGACGAGGACTCATCTGCTGAGGTGGTACCGGCTGAGGTCAGAAACAGGAGAGGAGAGGTCACACTGCTGGGAGTTTTTTTTTTTAAAAATAGGCCTCCGCAAAGTTCCAGGGATGTGGCGGAGAGGATTGGCAAAACGATTCTGGGCAGGAGTGAAGGGAACAGGGTGGTCATTATGGGAGACTTTAACTTTCCCAACATTGACTGGAAATGCTACGACTCTCGTACGTCGAATGGATCAGTTTTTGTCCAATGTGTGCAGGAGGGTTTCCTGACACAGTATGTCGAAGGGCCGACAAGAGGGGAGGCCACACTGGATCTGGTACTTGGTAATGAACCAGGCCAGGTGTGTTTGATTTAGTGGTAGGTGAGCACTATGGAGAGAGTGACCATAATTCGGTTACGTTTAGTTTGGCGATGGAAAGGGATAGAATATGCCACTGGGCAAGAGTTATAGATGGGGGAAGGGCAATTATAATGCGATTAGCTAAGACTTAGGAGGGATAGAACAGGGTAGCAAAATGCAGGGGATGGGGACATTTGAAATGTGGAGCTAGTTTAAGGAACAGATATTGCATGTCCTTGATAGGTATGTCCGTGTCAGGCAGAGAGGAAGTAATAAGGTAAGGGAACCGTGGTTTACAAAAGAAGTTGTATCTCTTGTTAAGCGGAAGAGGGAGGCTTATGTGACATTGAGACGAGATGGTTCAGATGAGGCGATGGAGAGTTACAGATTAGCTAGGAAGGATTTAAAGGAGAAAGTTAAGAAGAGCAAGGAGGGGACATGAGCAGTCATTAGCAGGTAGAATAAAGGAGAACCCTAAAGCTTTCTATAGGGATGTGAGGAATAAGAGGATGACTAGGCTAAGAATAGGGCCAGTCAAAGACAGAAGTGGGAAGTTGTGTGTGGACACTGTGGAGATCAGAGAGGTGCTAAACAAATATTTCTCATCCGTTTTCACTCGGGAAAAGGAGAATATTGGAGAGGAGAAGACTGAGATATGGGCTATTAGACTTGAAAGGATTGAGGTTAGTAAGGAGGAGGTGTTATCAGTTCTAGAAGGTGTGAAGGTAGATAAATCCCCTGGGCCGGATGGGATTTTTCCGAGGATTCTCTGGGAAGCGAGGGAGGAGATGGCAGAGCCTTTGGCCTTGATCAGAGTCGTCATTGCCTACAGGTTTAGTACCAGAGGACTGGAGGATTGCAAATGTTGTGCCCCTGTTCAAGAAGGGCAGTAGAGATGACCCAGGTAATTACAGACCAGTGAGCCTTATGTCTGTTGTAGGAAAAGTTTTGGAAAGGATTATAAGAGATAGGATTTATAATCATCTCGCAAGCAACAACTTGATTGGAGATAGTCAACATGGATTCGTCAAGGGCAGGTCGTGTCTCACAAACCTCATTGAGTTTTCTGAGAAAGTGACCAAGCATGTGGATGAGGGTAGGGCAGTTGACGTGGTGTACATGGACTTCAGTAAAGCCTTTGATAAGGTTCCACATGGTAGGCTATTGGAGAAAATGCGGAGGCATGGGATCGAGGGAGATTTAGCAGGTTGGATTAGAAACTGGCTTTCTGAAAGAAGGCAACGAGTGGTGGTTGATGGAAAATATTCAGCCTGGAGTCCAGTTCCTAGTGGTGTGCCACAAGGATCTGTTTTGGGACCACTGCTGTTTGTCATTTTTATAAATGACTTGGACGCAGGCAGAGGTGGATGGGTTAGTAAGTTTGCAGATGACACTAAAGTCGGTGGAGCGGTGGACAGTGTGGAAGAATGTTGCAGGGAGACTTGGATAAACTGCAGAATTGGGCTGAAAGGTGGCAAATGGAGTTCAATGCAGATAAATGTGGGGTGATTCACTTTGGGAAGACTAATAGGAAGGCAGAATACTGGGTCAATGGAAAGATTCTTGGTAGTGTGGATGTGCAGAGGGATCTTGGTGTCCAGGGACATGGATCCCTGCAAGTTGCCACCCAGGTTGATAGTGCTGTTAAGGAGGCATACGGTGTGTCAGGTTTCATTGGTAGAAGGATTGAGTTCCGGAGCCGTGAGGTCATGTTGCAGCTGTACAAAATGCTAGTGCGGCCTCACTTGGAATATTGCGCACAGTTCTGGTCGCCCCATTACAGGAAGGATGTGGAAGCGTTGGAAAAGATGCAGAGGAGATTTACCAGGATGTTGCCTGGTCTGGAGCGAAGGTCTTATGAGGAAAGGCTGAGGGACTTGGGTCTGTTCTCATTGGAGAGAAGGCAGCTAAGAGGGGATTTAATAGAGACATACAAGATGATCAGAGGATTAGATAGGGTGGACAGTGAGAGTCTTTTTCCTCGGATGACGACGTCGGCTCGTACGAGGGGGCATAGCTGCAAGTTGAGGGGTGATAGATTTAAGACAGATGTCAGAGGCAGGTTCTTTCCTCAGAGTGGTAAGGGCGTGGAATGCCCTGCCTGCCAATGTAGTTAACTCAGCCACATTAGGGGCATTTAAACAGTCCTTGGATAAGCATATGGATGATGGGATAGCGTAGGGGGATGGGCTTAGATTAGTTCACAGGTCGGTGCAACATCGAGGGCCAAAGGGCCTGTTCTGTGCTGTATTGTTCTATGTTCATGAATCACAACACATGCATGCAGGTACAGCAGATAAGAAGAATGAATGAAATGTTGGCTTTTATAGCTAAAGGAATAGAACATAAAAGAAATATTGTTGCAACGATACTCTTGTGGGACGTTCTTGGATGAGGGGTCTTAGTCTTAGGATAAGGGGCAGCAAATTTAAAACAGTCGAGGAGAAACTACTCCTCCTGAAGGGTTGTGGATCTGTGGAATTCACTACCCCAAAGTGCTGTGGATGCTGGGACAGTGAGTAACTTTGAGGAGGAGTTAGACAGATTTTTAATTGGTAATTTGTTGAAAGGTTATGGGGAGACAGTCGAAAAACGGGAGTGAGGAGCACATCGGACATGATCGAATGGCAGACCAGACTTCGATGGGCCGAATGGCCTAATTCGGCCCCGACATCTTATGAACTTATCTGTTCACACTTGATTACCTGGAATTAGCTTCCCATTATCTCTCTGACATATAAATTCTGTGCCTGTGCTTCCCTCCACTTCATCTCAAGGAGCAGTGCTCTGAAAGCTTGTGATTTTAAACAAACCTGTTGGACTACAACCTGGTGTCACGCGATTACTGACTTTGTCCACCCCAGTCCGACACCGGCACCTTCACGTCATTCGCATCAAAGAGGACTCGAGTACAGGGGCAGGAATGTCTTGCTGCAGTTGTACAGGGCCTTGGGTGAGAGCACACCTCGAGTATGGCGTGAAGCTTTGGTCTCCTTATCAGACGATCGATGTTCTTACTACTGAGGGAATGCAGCAAACATTTACCATTGCTGGGATGGTGGGTCTGACGTGTGAAGAGAGACTGGATCAGTTAGGACTACGTTCACACTAGTTTAGAAGATTGCGGGTGAGGAAGTGGGGTAGGATGTCACACACACCTATGAATGGCCAACAGGACTAAGCAGTAAATGCAGATAAACACCCAAAATGACCAGGGAGTCCAGAACCAGATGTCACAGTGTGAAGATACCGGGGAGGCAATTCAGGACTGAGAGGACGACAAAATGTCATCACCCTGTGGGGGGGGGGGGGGGGGGGGGGCGGTGCGGTGTGCGGGGTTGGAGCCTGTGGAACTCCCTGCCACAGAAAGTGCCCGAGGCCAGAATATTGAATGTTTTCAAGGCAGCATTGGATAAAGTTCTGAGCTAAAATGGAATCACAGGGTGTCGGGGAGAAAGCAGCAACAGGAGACTGTGGTTAAGAGTAGTCAAGAAGCACACGGCATGCTTTCATTCATCGGACAGGGTATCGAGTACAAGAGTTGGCAGGTCATGTTACAGTTGTAAAAGATTTTGGTTCGACTACATTTGGAATACTGTGTACAGTTCTGGTCGCCACATTACCAAAAGGATGTGGATGCTTCAGAGAGGGTGCAGAGGTGGTTCACCAGGATGTTGCCTGGTATGGAGGGCACCAGCTATGAACAGAGGCGGAGTAGATTAGGATTATTTACACTAGAAAGACGGAGGTTGAGGGGGGACCTGATTGAGGTCTACAAAAATCATGAGGTAGAGACAGGGTGGATAGCAAGAAGCTTCCCCCCACCCCCAACAAACCAACTCAAAGTTGGCGAGTCTACAACATCAAGGGCATTTAAATGGTCATTAGATAAACACATGGATGATAATGGAATAGTGTAGGTTAGATGGGCTTCAGATTGTTGTGCCAACCTGTGAAACCTGCGAGGACCGAAGGGCCTGTACTGCGCTGTAATGTTTTATGTTCTAATGTTTAAAATTAAAGCAAGACCTGTTTGAGAGTGATGTCAGGAAGCCCAAGTTCAGTCAAAGGCCAGGGAGAATCTGCAATTCCTCACCCATAACATTTCAGGGTCAATTTAAAAATGTTTCAAACCCAACAGATCATTGGCAATGTTATTCAAGTTTCATGGAATGAAGGTCAGGTGATGACATGGTTAAAGACAGCTCCTCACTTTCTTAAGGGCAATTAGGGACAGACAAGGAATCCTGGTCCACCCAGTGATAGTTGTTATGTAGTTTGTGGCATGTGGCTAAGATACAGGGCTGATCTTTTCCAATCAGGCACACAATCAGCTAGAAATCGGACAATACTCTGAAAAAAAATTCCTGTGGCGAGACCCAGGAGGTAGAAAAATGATGAGGTTGGCTAGCTGAGCTGGTTTGTTATTCCACAGATGATTCGTTACCATGTTTGGTAACATCAGGTGGGGAAAAAACACTGACGCTTCATCAGAGGCTGCACTGAGGACGTTACCAAGCATGGTAACAAAACATCTGCAGAACAACCACCAGCTCAGCGAGCCAACGGACCTCAACACCCACAACCCGAGCTACAAATCTACTCCAAAACCTTAGTGACCTACAGGCGCAACACGCTCAAATTGGCACGAAAATGGGAAAACTGCCCCAAACAAGAGCGCGCAACCCGCAAACAACTCTACTTCCTACATGGATGCCTCAGGAACCAGGTATTACCACGCAGTGTGAGGTACAAACCACCCATCAACAACCCACAAGCCCGCAAAACAGCAGAACAAACCTGCAAGATACGGGTAATGATAAACAGCACAGACAACCAGCTCCACAGATAGAGAAATTACGTGCCAAAAAAAACTTTATTCCTGGAAGCTACCCATCAAGACAGGACAACCAACCTGGAATGAGTCATCAACATCAGCCCACACACAAGAGCCAAGAGACTGACCCTTCAAGACAAGCTAGCCACACTCACCCACAAAAACGACAACAGAACAGACACCTGGTTAAGAAACCTCTCTGACAGGAAACTGACAGACACGGAAAAAGCCATTCTCATCCGAGGACTGAACTACAACCGGAACGCCAACAAAACAGAATTCCTAGTCACACTAAAGACCAACAATATCAAAGAAACACAACAAACGATAAGACAGACAGTAATCCCGACACTAACCAGAAGGAGCAAACTCAACACATCGGAAAGACAGGACCTGGAAGGACTGAAGAAGGACAAGAACATCACAATACTACCCACAGACAAAGGGCACATGACAGGGATACTGAATAAAAGGGACTACATCGCCAAGGCACAGGCACTGCTCGCCGACAAAAACACATACCGGCCAGTACAAACTGACCCGACACCGCAACTAGGCAACAAAATCCTCTACACGCTAAAAAGATTAAGACAGGACAGATCAACAAAGCAGGCTTAAGAATGAAACCCGAAGGAACCAACACGCGCCGATTCTACGACCTCCTGAAAGTGCACAAGCCAGAAGTAGCCCTTAGACCCATAGTCTCCCGACCAGGCATTCCATCACACAGCTTAGCCAAGGAACTACAAAGGAGACTCAGGTACCGAATCAACAAGTCACCCCACTCCATCCACTCAGCCCAAGAATTCCTCAACTCCAAAGACGTAAGGATAGACAACGAGGAGACCATGATATTGTTTGATGTCACTGCCCTATTTACATCAATAGACATACCATTAGCAAGGGAAACAGTGACAGCACGACAGGAACAAGAGCAAGACCCCAGTGAAACCATCTCCACAGACAACATGCTCAAACTAATGGACATATGCCTCACCAACCACTTCAATTTCAACGGCCAAACATACGAACAAATGGGAGCACCTATCTCTGGACTCATAGCAGAGGCAGTGATGCAGAACTAGACAGAACGGCCCTTCCGCTAATCCAACCAAAACTATGGATACGCTACGTGGACGACACCTTTGTCATCATTAAACGGACCAAACTAGAGGAGAGACACAAACTTATAAACAACAATAAAACTCACCAGAGAGGTGGAGAAGAACAATCAGCTCCCATTCCTGGAGGTCATGGTAGAGCACAAGACAAATGGGGAACTGCAAACGAAAGTACACCGAAAAGCCCCACACACGGACCAGGTATTGAACTTCAATAGTAACCATCCCAGCACACACAAACGAAGCTGTGTGCGAACACTATTTAAAAGGGCAACAACACACTGCAGCAACACGGAACTACACCAAGAGGAGGAGGAATACCTCTTCCAAGTGTTCAAGGATAATGGATATCCAAAAAACTGGGTCAGGAGATGCCTACACGAACAACATCAGGAAGGTACTACACGCCCCGACACACTCATCACAGTGCCCTCTATCAGGAACACGTCGGAACTCACCACAAGACTCCTACGACCGCTGGGCATCAGAGTGGCTCACAAGCCCATGTCAACTCGACAACAAGTGCTCACCCAAACTAAAGACCCACTCCCCGCCACGGACAGGACCAATGTCATCTCCAAGATCCCCTGCAGAGACTGCGAGAAACACTACATCGGACAAACAGGAAGGAAACTCACAACAAGAGGACATGAACACCAACTGGCTACAAAAAGACACGACCAATACTCACTCATCTCAATCCACACGGACAAGGACAACCACGACTTCGACTGGGACAACACCAAGATCCTGGGACAGGCTAGGCAGAGACAAGCACGAGAATTCCTGGAAGCATGGCAGTCCACGAAGCATGCTATTAATAAACACATTGAACTCAACTCCATATATATTCCACTATGAAGGAAACCTAGAAGTGAGGCAATCCATCGCAACGGTCCCCAGAGTTTGAAAGCCAGACGGGAAAACACACCAATGCAGTGGTTTCATTGAAATGAGCAACGATAGGATGCTTGCATGGAGCATGAACAGCAGCATTGATTAGCTGCGTTAAATTTCCTCTTTCTGTACATCCCGAGTCTCATACTGCAGCTGTGGTTGGCGAAGATTAGGACATGCAATGGAGATTGCAGATCAGAAGGACAAACAAATCCCACGATGAATCTTGTGGTGGCTGCCAATGGAGGATAAGTCACCTTGGATTAGATCAATACATTGAGGAACCAACTACACAACAGGCTATTCTCGGCTGGGTACTTGGCAACAATAAAAGTAATAATTCATGAGCTTTGTTGTACAACACTTCTAGAGGGAGCAGTGACTACGATAATTCTTCATCCAGGTACTGGCAAGGGCAGAAGATTGGCTGACTGGCAGAAGGCAAAGTTAAAAGGGGTCTTTGTCAGGATGGCAGCTGATGATTAGTAGAATACCGCAGGGGTCAGTGGTAGAACTACAACTATTCACGTTATACATGAACAGTCTGGACGAAGGAACTGAGGGCATTGCTGCTAAGTTTGTAGATGACAAAAAGGTCGGTGGAGGGACAGGTTAATGTTGAGGAAGCAGGGAGGCTGCAGAAGGACTAGGACAGGCTAGGTGAGGGGGCAAAGAAACAGTAGATGGAAGACAAATGACAGAAAATGTGAGGTTATGCACTTTGGTGTGAAGAATAGATGTGTAGACTATTTTCTAAATGGAGAGGGGCTTTGGAAATCTGAAGAACAACCTGACCTCAGAGCCCTCGTTCAGAATTCTTAGGGTTAACATACAGGATCAGTTGGCAATTAGGAAGCTAATAGGTAATGCAGATGTTAGACAACAAGAGGAACTTTGTACCCTAGTGGGTGGTGGTCTTGTACAAAGTACTGAGCAAATTGGGATTTAAGGCAGCGAAGTCCCCAGGATCTGATAGTAACCACCCGAGGGTCTTGAATGGATGTGGCAGCAGACATAATGGATCCATTGGTGAAAACATTCCAAGAATTCTCTGGATGCAGGGACTGTTCCAGCAGATTGTAGGAATGCTAATGTAACATCCTTATTCAAACAGGGCAGGAGACAGGAGGTAGCAAACTATAGACCAGTTAGTTTAACTGGTGTCCCAGGAAAATCTATGAAGCCATTAGGGGAATAACAAGACTTTTAGAAAGTCAAAATGTACTCCAGAGCCAGCACTGTTTCATGAAGGTTAGTGCATGTTTTCATTATTGGTTGCTTGTTACATCTACCAAAAAAAAAACTGCAAGGGGGCTAACGGGGATCCTGTAGATTATTGTATACCTGGACTTCCACAAGGCATTTGAAAAGGTGCCACACAGTATGATCACATGGGGTTAGTGCTCATTAGTTTGGATGGAAAATAGTTTTCTGTTGATTCGCCAGTCAAGATAAATAGGGCTTCTTCTGATTGGCAAGATTAACTAGTGGGGTGCCACAGGATTATTTACAATCTATATTAATGACCTGCAAGGATCAAAAGGTACTGTTGTCAAATGCCACTAAAATAGGTACAAAACTCAGTTGCAAAGAGGAGGTTGGGGAATGGGCAAAAAAAGTGTGTATGTTTGAAAAACATTCTCCATCTGACAGATAAGCAGGTAGATGGTTGTACCCAAGGAATTGGGACAATGGATTTGGGATTACAGCAATATCCTATTAACCTGTACAGGTCATCCAAGCTCACATCTCACATGGGGTTACATATAAGTAAAGGGGGGTTAAAAAGAAAATCAACCTGTTCAGTCAGGTTATGACACCTCTAGAGCAGGTGGGACTTGAACCTAGGTACCCTGGCTCAGAGGTAAGAACACTACCACATCACCAAAACACAAGTCAGAAGTGGTATGAAGACAAACTATGTGGTAAAGTTTCTTGGTCATATTCTAATGTCACAGCTGACTTGACCACCTACCAACCCCTCACCATTACCGTCCAGTGCATGGAATTGTTCTCATCTGGTTTAATTCTTATCCAATCATGATCTGCAGAGGAGCAATGGCCCGTTTGCATCTGACCTTTCTCTCCGGCATTCTCCAAGGATTGATCCCCGAACCTGTCCTGTGTCTGATCTCCAGGTCCAATGACATCCCAGAGTGGTGTTCATTGTGACCTGTACGCTGATGCCGAAGCCTGGTTCTACTCCCCACTATCCCGCTCTACTCTAGCACTGCTGCTGCTGCATTATCCAGTCGTGTATCCAACAGCCAGTCCTGGCTAAGTGGAAATTCCCTCCAATTCAATAGAGGGAGCTCAAGCCTTCATTCCCCACCTGCTAGCCCCATCCCTGTCCAAGAGGGATCTCCAGGAGTCAGGCTGTATATCGCAACTAAACCAGGATGGAGCTCTCCTTTTTATTCACGTAGTGGACGTGTGTCACTAGCTGGGCCAGCCATCATTGCCCGTCTCCAATTGCCCAGAGGGCCGTTCAGAGTCACATCGCCGTGGGTCTGAAGTCACCTGCAGGCCAAACTGGCCGAGGACAGCAAATTTCCTTCCCTAACAAGATGGCCCAACCAGGAGGGGTTTTTAGTGATCAACTGCAATAGTTACAAGGTCTCCATTAGACTCGCTTTTTAATTCCAGGTTGGGAGCGAAACGGAAACATCACTCACTGTAGCGGGATCTGAACCTGTGTCACCAGCCTGGAGTTCTTGCTTATTACCCAGTGCCATCAGTGGCTGTCCCCCACCCAGCCCGGGGATTCCAGTCTCATTTCCACCATCAGAAAGACCAGCCCTTCCCACCTCTCTCCCATCACCAAGGTGACTCCCTCCTGACTGACTCAGTCACTAGCCCATTTCAGGATCATGGCCAGCTGTACACAAGGCGCTGTCATTGGTTTAATGGGACTTGCCTTTTTTAAAAAAAATCCTTCACGTTCTCAGGACATCTCACAGCAAAGATGAAATGCTCATGTCTTTCTAGGCAGCAAAAACACAAAAGGCTTCACCCTTGACATCTGGACACAGTGAGCGAGCGTTCCAGTAACTCGGAGCTTCATAGGACAATAGATTGGAAGGCATCGGGACTGTTCTCCTTAGGGGGAAGGTGGTTGAGGAGAGATTCGAGAGGTTTGCATGAGTGGGCTAGATCGGGAAAAGCTGTTCTTGCTGTTAAGAACAGAAGGGTGTAGAAGATTTAAAGTGGTGTGCCAAACAAGGGTGACAGATTACCAAAAAAAAGGTTTCACGGTGAGTTAACAAGGTGTAGAGCTGGATGAACACCGCAGGCCAAGCAGCAGAGTAACGGGAAGGCTGATGTTTCAGGCCTAGACCCTTCTTCAGAAACTCTTTCAGTGAGTTGTTAGGGTCTGGATTACACTGCCTGGAAATGGATGGATGTAGGTTCACTGGAGGATGATTTGGATAGAAACATTACAGGGATACAGGGGAGAAAATCTGCCAGGCGAAGTGGTGGAGGTTGGTACAATTACAATATTTAAAAAAGCATCTGGACAGGTTCATGAATAGGAAGGGTGTAAGAGGGCTATGGACGAAACTCTGGCAAAGGGGACTCTGCCTAATTGAGATCAGAGATAAATGGTACTGCAGATGCTGGAGAATCCGAGATAACAAGCATGGGGCTGGATGAACACAGCAGGTCAAGCAGCATCATAGGAGCAGGAAAACTTGACGTTTCGGGCCTAGACCCTTCATCAGAAAATTGAGATGTCTGGTCGACACGGACAAGTTGGACCAAAAGGGTCTGTTTCTGTGCTCTCTGACAATGGGCATAAGAGGTAATGTACATTCGAAGAGCAAGTGCAAGTGATTGGCTAACATGGGGAAGATTTGAATCAGTGCAGTCACTGCTTCCAGAATGTGGATTGTGGACAGGGAAAGGGAGAGATCCAGGAAGCATCCTGGGAAGGTAAGTAAGTGAAGACCTACCTTAGGTATTTGCAGCCATGTTTAAGAATAAATAAATTTTCTTTAACAGCTTGATTTCTATTCCCAATGTCAGTCAGTCGGGTTAAGTGCTGCACTTGAAAGATGTGGGAGATCTGCGATGCTTCCAGTGTCTCGGATGACTACATCTGCAGGAATGCACCCAACTGCAGCTCCTCACAGACCACATGGATAGGCTGGAGCAGCAAGGGGATGCACTTAGGAACATGAGGATGGTTGAAAGTGTCATAGCCAGTAGTTTTAGAGATGTGGTGACACCAAAGGTGCAGGCTGATAGATAGGTGACTGTTAGAAGGGGCATGCAGCAAGTACAGGAATCCCCTGTGGTTGTCCCCCCCTTTCTAACAAGTATACCGTTTTGGATACTGTTGGGGGGTGCGGTGACCTATCAGGGGGTAACAGCAGCAGCGGCCAGACCAGTAGCACCACAGCTGGCTCTGTTCTGAAGGGAAGGACAAAGAGCACTAGAGCAGTAGTTATAGGAGAATCTATAGTTGGAGGCACAGATAGGCACTTCTGTGGACGTAAAAGAGTCTCCAGGCTGGCATGTCGACTCCCTGGTGCCAGGGGAGAGAGTAAACAGCCAGAGGTTGTGGTGCACATCGGTACTAATGTCATGGGTAGGATGAGTGATGAAGTCCTGCAGCAGCAGTTCAGGGAGTTAGGAAGCAAGTTAAAGATCAGGACTGCCAACATTATGATCTCGAAATTATTCCCTGTGCAATGTGCCAGTGAGGCTAGAAATAGCTCAAGATGTGGCTAAACAGATGGCGTAGGAGGGAGGGTTTCAGATATCTGGATCATTGGAATCTCTTCCAGGGCGGGTGCGCCCTGTACAAGGAGGACAAGTTGCATCAAAACTGTAAAGGCACAAATACTCTGGCTGGGGGGGGGTTTGCTGGTGTCACTCGAGAGGATTTAAACTGGCTTTGCAGGGATGTGGGAACCAATGCAAAGGTGAATAGACTGAAAGGGAACTGGAGAAGAAGGGCCAGTAAGACTCAGAGGAAGAGCAGGCAGGGTGTGGTTGTGAAATGATGCGGATCTGGTGGACTGAACTGCATCTGTTTCAATGCCAGTGTAACAGGTAAGGCAGATGAACTTAGAGCACTTAGCACTATGATGTTGTCCCTATTACAAAGACTTGGTTAAGGGAGGGACTTGTTTTTTGTGGAAGTGACGAAGTTGATAGATGAGGGTAGGGCAGTGGATGTTGTGGACATGGACTTCAGTCAGGCCTTTGACAAGATCCCTCACGGCAGGCTGATACAGAAGGTAAGTCACACGGGGTCAGAGGTGAGCTTGCAAGATGGATTAAAAAAAACTGTCTTGGTCATAGAAGACAGAAGGTAGCAGCGGAAGGGTAAGTTTCTGAATGGAGGGCTATGACTAGTGGTGTTCCGCAGGGATCAATGTTGGGACCTTTGCTTTTTGATATATATAATAAATGATTTGAGGAAAGTGCAGCTGGTCTGATTCGTAACTTTGTCCATGACACAGGTTAGTGGAATTGCAGATAGCAATGAGTACCAGAGGACACAGATGGATATAGATCACTTGGTGACTTGGGCAGTGGGATGGCAAATGGAATTTAATCCAGCAAGAGGCTGTGCACTTTGGAAGGTCTAATCCAGATGGAAAATATACATCAAATGTTAGAACCCTTAAGAGTACTGATAGGCAGAGGGATCTGGATGTAAAGGTACACAGGTCACTGAAAGTGGCAACGCAGGTGAAGGTGGTAGTCAACTGCTCCCTCCCTGTGGCTGAGGAGTTCCTCCTGGATTCACACTGGAGGGAAGAGTCTACGCAACCTGAGGAGGAAGCATGAACTTCACCTTCACAGCAAAGACCTCGACTTGGGGCTTGCTTTGGCCTGAAAAGGCCTTCAGCTGTCCATCAGGAGGTGATAAAGCATTATCCTCACTTCCTGCTGCCCTCGTCCTCAGACCTGCTGCACCAGGATGTGCAGATCGACTGGAGGCCCAGCAGAAGTCTAAATTGATATTAGGCAAGACCGTACCACCAAATACAGCTTCTCATCTTCATCACAAGTTCTCCTGTTCTTGAAACTTCCCCTAGCCAGGCCACCCTGACCCAGCATGAGATTTTGTATTATTCTGTTTACTGACTCACAAGCACTATGTTTACTATACCACGTCTCCATTCATTCATAAAACCACGTTCAGGTTAAACATCCCTTCTAAACAGTTTACTGTTCCTTTACACCTTGCAATTCTTATTGGCCCCATGAGGCATACAGCATTTCAACCTGTTTTTGTATCAAAGGTTACTCCTGAACAAGTGTTAATACTATGACCGGCTCAGAACAATGCAATCCCCGCCATTATGTCTCCATAACTCACTCAAAAGTATGGAAAGATTATAATATTAATTCGTCCTTAGAAACTGCCTTTCAGGACCTGAATATGTTGCAGAATATCAAACAGTTTGCTCAAGTATGTACCTTAAGTACATATTAAATAGGGCTGCTGCCCCCTTGAAACACAACACTTCCATGAAACTGCATGAATTGATGTGTAGGAACTGCCGAAAACCAGCAATAGTAGCTGAAATCTCACAATCCAGCTGGGAGAGATCAGTTTAATATCCTCAACTTTTATTTAGTACACGTATAATTTCTCACTTATTGAGATCTTATAGATCTCGTATTTTTACAAACAATACTAACTTCAAAGACAAAAGGACTAACACCTCTTAATTATGCAAGCTCAGGCTGGACAGATGTTCTAATCCCATCAGGAGTCACAGCCAGCATTTACCAAATGCTGAAACCATCTCCTGCTTCCCCAGGACAGATGTGATGCAAACTGGTGTACAACAGATACAAGGGAGACACCGTTGTGCTAAAAATTTACATGTACATAAAAACTGTATAAAAGAAGCAACTGTGAAACTGTACTTTAGAATCCATCGTCACCTTGAACTGTGCCACTGCAGATACGAAATGAAGAGGCTGTTTTCACCATTCACTGATCTCGGTTGATATTGAACGTGATCCCACAAGCCAACTCCAGCTCCTCTGAAACCGCGTTAGGGAACTGGAGCTGGAGCAGGATGAACTTCGGGTCATTCGGGAGGCTGAGGGGGTAATTGAGGGGAGTTACAAGGAGGTAGTCACACCTCAGGTACAGGAAAAAATGTAGATGGTTACAGTCAGGGGACAGAAAGGGAACAGACAGTGCAGGGATCCCTTGTGGCCGTTCCCCTCCATAACAAGTATACTGTTGCACAAAAGGGAAGGGGGAGGAAGAGGAGGAAAGCATTAGTCATTAGGGATTCCATAGTTAAGGTGACAGATAGGAGATTCTGTGGGAACGAGACACACTCACGGTTGGTATGTTGCCTCCCTGGTGCCAGGGTCCATGATGTCTTGGATCATGTTGTCGGGATCCTTAAGGGGGAAGGGGAGCAGCCCCAAGTCATGGTCCACATAGGCACCAACAACATAGGTAGGAAGAGGGATGGGAACATAAGGCAGAAATTCAAGGAGCTAGGTTGGAAGCTTAGAGCAAGAACAAACAGTTCTTATCTCTGGTTTGTTACCTGTGCCACATGCTAGCAAGGAGAGGAACAGGTAGGGAGAGCAGTTGAACACGTGGCTACAGGGATGGTGCAGGAGGGAGGGATTCAGATACCTGGATAATCAAAGCTCATTCTGGGGTAGGTGGGACCTCTGCAAATGGGATGGTCTACACCTGAACCAGAGGGGGACCAACATCCTTGGGGGGGGCGGTGTTAAATTTGCTAATGCTCTTCAGGAGGGTTTAAACTAATTCAGCAGGGGGATGGGAACCTGAATTGTAGCTCCAGTGTACAGGAGGTTGAGAGTAGTGAGGTCATGAATAAGGTTTCAAGGTTGCAGGAGTGTACCGGCAGGCAGGAAGGTGGTTTGAAGTGTGTCCACTTCAACGCAAAGAGCATCCAGAATAAGGTGGGTGAACTTGCAGCACGGGTTGGTACCTGGGACTTCGATGTTGTGGCCATTTTGGAGACATGGATAGAGCAGGGACAGGAATGGTTGTTGCATTTTCTGGGGTTCAGAGGTTTAATTAAGATCAGGGAAGGTGGTAAAAGAGTGGGAGGTATGGCATTGTTAGTCAAGGACAGTATTACGGTGGCAGAAAGGATGTTTGATGAGGACTCGTCTACTGAGGTAGTATGGGCTGAGGTTAAAAACAGGAAAGGAGAGGTCACCCTGTTGGGAGTTTTCTATAGGCCTCCGAATAGTTCCAGAAATGTAGAGGAAAGGATTGCAAAGATGATTCTGGATAGGAGCAAAAGGAACAGGGTAGTTGTTACGGAGGACTTCAACTTTCCAAATATTGGCTGGAAACGCTATAGTTCGAGTACTTTAAATGGGTCAGTTTTTGTCCAATGTGTGCAGGAGGGTTTCCTGACACGGTATGTAGATAGGCCAACAAGAGGCAAGGCCACATTGCATTTGGTATTGGGTAATGAACCAGGGTAGGTGTTAGATTTGGAGGTAGGTGAGCACTTGGGTGATAGTGACCACAGTTTGGTTACTTGTCCTTCAGTGATGGAAAGGGATAGGTATATACCGCAAGGCAATGGTTATAGCAGGGGGAAAGGCAATTGAGGCGATTAGGCAAGATTTAGGATGCATAGGATGGGGGAGGGAACTGCAGGGGCTGGGCACAATTGAAATGTGGAGCTTGTTCAAGGAACAGCTACTCCGTGTCCTTGATAAATATGTACCTGTCAGGCAGGGAGGAAATGGTCGAGCAAGGGAACCGTGGGATTTACTAAAGAAGTTGAATCTCTTGTCAAGAGGAAGAATGTAAAGATGAGGCGTGAAGGCTCAGTTAGGGCGCTTGAGAGTTACAAGTTAGCCAGGAAGGACCTAAAAAGGGAGAGCTAAGAGGAGCCAGGAGGGGACACGAGAAGTCTTTGGCAGGTAGGATCAAGGAAAACCCTAAAGCTTTCTATAGGTATGTCAGGAATAAAAGAATGACTAGAGTAAAATTAGGGCCAGTCGTGGGGAGTTGTGCGTGGAGTCCGCAGAGATAGGAGAGGCACTAAATGAATATTTTTCATCAGTGTTCACAAAGGAAAAAGACAATCTTGTCGAGGAGAATACTGAGATACAGGCTATTAGACTAGACAGGATTGACGTTCATAAGGAAGTGTTAGCAATTCTGGAAAGTGTGAAATTAGATAAATACCATGGGTCAGATGGGATCTATCCTAGGATTCTCTGGGAAGCTAAGGAGGAGTTTGCAGAGCCTTTGGCTTTGATCTTTGTCATCACTGTCTACAGGAATAGTGCCAGAAGACTGGAGGATAGCAAATGTTGTCCTCTTGTTCAAGAAGGGGCGTAGAGACAACCCTGGTAATTATAGACCAGTGAGCCTTACTTCAGTTGGGGGTAAAATGTCAGAAAGGATTATAAGAGTTAAAGATTTATAATCATCTAGAAAGGAATAATTTGATTAGGGATAGTCAACACGGTTTTGTGAAGGGTAGGTCATGCCTCACAAACCTTATTTAGTTCTTTGAGAAGGTGACTAAACAGGTGGATGAAGGTAAAGCGGTTGATGTGGTGTATATGGATTTCAGTAAAGCGTTTGATAAAGTTCCCTAACCATAGGCTATTGCAGAAAATACGGAGGCACGGGATTGAGGGTGATTTAGGGGTTTGGATCAGAAATTGGCTCGCTGTCAGACGACAGAGGGTGGTGGTCGATGGAAAATGTTCATCCTGGAGTTCAGTTACTAGTGGTGTACCGCAAGGATCTGTTTTGGGGCCACTGCTGTGTCATTTTTATCAATGACCCGGATGAGGGTGTAGAAGGATGGGTTAGTAAATTTGCAGATGTCACTAAAGTCAGTGGAGTTGTGGATAGTGCGGAAGAATGTTGCAGGTTACAGAGGGACATAGATAAGCTGCAGAGCTGGGCTGAGAGGTGGCAAACAGAGTTTGATGCGGAAAAGTGTGAGGCGATTCACTTTGGAAGGAGCAACAGGAATACAGAGTACTGGGCTAATGGTAAGATTCTTGGGAGTGCGGACGAGCAGAGAGATCTGTGTCCATGTGCACAGATCCCTGAAAGTTGCCACCCAGGTTGATAGGGTTGTTAAGGCGTACGGTGTGTTAGGTTTTATTGATAGAGGGATTGAGTCTCGGAGTCGTGATGTCATGTTGCAGCTGTACAAAATGCTTGTGCGGCCTCACTTGGAGTATTGCGTACAGTTCTGGTCGCCCCATTACAGGAAGGATGTGGAAGCATTGGAAAAAGGTGCAGAGGAGATTTACCAGGATGTTGCCTGGTCTGGAGCGAAGGTCTTATGAGGAAAGGCTGAGGGACTTGGGTCTGTTCTCATTGGAGAGAAGGCTAAGAGGGGATTTAATAGAGACATACAAAATGATCAGAGGATTAGATAGGGTGGACAGTGAGAGTCTTTTTCCTAGGATGATGACGTCGGCTTGTACGAGGGGGCATAGCTGCAAGTTGAGGGGTGATCGATTGAAGACACATGTCAGAGGCAGGTTCTTTACCCAGAGAGTGGTAAGGGTGTGGAATGCCCTGCCTGCCAATGTAATTAACTCAGCCACATTAGGGGCATTTAAACGGTCCTTGGATAAGCATATGGATGATGATGGGATAGTGTAGGGGGATGGGCTTAGATTAGTTCACAGGTCGGCACAACATTGACGGCCGAAGGGCCTGTACTGCGCTGTTATGTTCTAATGTTCTCTGTAGTCGGAAGGATCATTCGGGACACTTGAAATTGACCAGTCACCAACACTACTCTGAAGGTAGCAAACTTCCTTATTAATTCATTAACGGAATAGGGTGTCATTGCCCAGAGGGCAGTTTGGAGTCAACCACATTGCTGTGGGTCTGGAGTCACATGTAGGCCAGACAGTTTCCTTCCCTAAAGGACATTAATGAACCAGATGGGTTTTTCTGACAATCGACAATGGATTCATGGTCATCATTGGATTCTTAATTCCAGATTTTTCTTGAATTCAAATTCCACCATCTGCCATGGCAGGATTTGAACCCAGGTCCCTGGATTAACAATCTGGTGATAATACCACTAGGCCGTCACCTCCCCAGCACTTAGAGTCCTCCTTTTAGTGTTGTGACCTTGTCCCTGAACCTCCCGTGAGTTGTTTTTTTCCTTTCAAAAAAAAAAAACACTTCACTGCATCCAGACCTCAAGCACTCAAACTTGGCCGGAACTGCCCACAAAGGAGTGTTCGTGTGACAATGAGTGACCCCAGTAAGCTGCCTACAACCTCCAAAAGGCAGGCTAGCTACTCCTGACATAACCACAGCAGCAGTCCCACTATCACAAAACTACTTTGAAGCACAGTTCTCGTTAGGGAAAACCTTAACCAAAATTGGGCAGAAATACAATATTCCACGAAAGGTCAGCAGACCAGAGCTAACATACAACAGGTCTGGGGAGAAACCACCTGACAGAAGACAAGGACAGAACTAAATGTTCCCCTTATGTTAAAAGGGGACAAATCTGTCCAAGGAATGAAACCATGTCTCGATCAGCCCATGGTTGTGAATTGAACCACCTTAAGAGCAATTAAAATCTGCACATAAGCAGCTGCAAAAGGAGGGATCAAAACTTGAAAATCAGGAGCTTGAGAAAGAAAACAAGAAACTGGACGACGACTAGATGACAATCTTGTCAGTTGCTTGCCTGGTTCCCAAGCCCAATCTAATTTGTACCCAACTACCCATGACATCCAGGAAGTGGTTCGGCAAAACATAGCTATCATCGTTGGGGAACAGACGGATGAGTGTGATGGGTCATGTAGCAGTGAAAGCAACGAGGACTGCATATCCCTGGCACCATTTTTTAACCACCCCTTAAAACCAAAGAGGTAAAAATAGAGCAGGTGGTAAGGCAAAGGTTAGTGGATGGCACTGAGGTACATTGCATTGGACAGGCAGGGAGGAAACTAGTAACAAAGAGACACAACCAATACTCACTCATCTCCATACATAGACGAAGAGAACCACCAGTTCAATTGGGACAACACCACGATCCTAGGACCAGCCAAACAGAGACAGTCACAGGAATTCTTAGAGGCCTGGCTCTCAACCAAGAAGGCCATCAACAAACACAGAATTAGACCGTACATACACACCACTAAGGAAAACCGGAAAGGAGGTAACCAATTCCAATAGACCCCAAAGTTTAAATACTAGGCAGGAAAACACAACGATGCTTCATCGGAGGCTGCACTGATGACTTTACCCAGCAGGGTAACAAAACTCTGAACTCAGGAACCAATTCTGCAAGTGAACAAACCACAGGATTTTCAATAAACATGGAGCGAATAAACACACGCTACATGGACCTGCTAGCCCAGTAAACAGAGGTGGTCTAAAAGAAATGCCTCATCCAAAGAAAGTGGGGGTTGGCGGATGGGGAAGAGAAAGACGTGAGCAAGCCTAGACCGGTTAAGCAAAGTATATCTGCTCCATCCCTGGAATGGGTTTACAGGTTCCGATGGTCATTGTCACTTAAGGGAGGAGGACAGCTCCTACATGGGGCAGGCAAAAGGTGCCTTTGGAGAGTACGAGCAGGAGCATATAGTCTGCCTAAGACTGATTGGCCGAAGGTCATGGCTTGCCGTCAAAGAGCTGCAGAGTAAGTCCCAAATTTACAAGGAAAAGTTTAGGGTGACCTGACAAAGAGTATGCTGGAATTCCAAACGTGCAGATAGGGATTACAGCACGCTGAAGTCTGCTTTTGTGGCCGGACTTAAACCTGAGCTCACAGATGCTAAAAAGCACATCAAACCAGACTGGAACCAGAGGGGGACTAATTATTATGGACTGAACCCACCAGCTCAACGGAGATGGGCAAATTGCAAGCTCTACAAAGATGACAACTGGGACAGACTCCCTGTAACCCCAGCAGGACCCAGGAAATATTATGTCTGTCGGAAGGAAGGCCACTAGGCTGGGGGTGCCAGCAAAGGGAAAAAAGGGCAGAGTCACCCAATAAGAGGTGACCCCAAAAACTGGGAGTAAAACCTCCTGCTTCCCCAGGACTGGTGTCATGCAAACTTGTGTACAATAGATACACCCGAGACACACCATTGTGCTAAAAATTAAATGTACAAATGGTGTATACAAGAGGCTACTGTAAAACTGTACTTTGGATTCCATTTGCCACTTTGAACAGTGCCACTGCAGATGCTGAATAAAGAGGCTATTTTTGCCACTCACTGATCTCGGTTGATATTGAGCACGATCCTACAGTCACCAAGTTGCAAGGGAGGTGATGGCCTCGTGGTATTAATCACTAGACTGTTAATCTAGAGACCCAGATAACGTTCTGGGGACATGGGTTTGAATCCCACCACAGCAGATGGTGGAATTTGAATTCAGTAAATACCTGGAATGAAGAATCTAATGACCATGAATCCATTGTCAATTGTTAAAAAAACCCATCCGACTCACTAATGTCCCTTTAGGGAAGGAAACTACCATCCTTACTTGATCTGGCCTACACGTGACTCCAAATTCTCAGCAACATGATTGACTCTGAACTACCTTCTGAGCAATTAGGGATGGGCAATAAATGCTGCATAGCCAGTGACGTCCTCCTCCTATGAACAAAAGAAAAAAGATGCCTGCTCAGAGGCAGGGGTCCAAACCACTGGCCTTCATGGAGAATTGCAAGAGAAACAGGCCTTTGTTTAAACATTCAGAAAGCTGGTGTCACCCACCAGGCCACTCCTGTCACACAGCACAATCCACCCTTTCAACCCCACACTGTACCGACATTCACCCAAGTTAAAGGGTGACAGGGAGTAGATTCAAGACCAAGATGACCTCAGCCGCACTTGTGTTGAATGGCTAAAAACAGGCTCAAGGGGCTGAATGGCCACCTCTTGCTCAGAGTTCTCACATTCAGATATCACTTGCACCTTGGGAGGGAGTCACATTAACTATACAGACCAATTGGTTTGAGGGGAACACTGCTAGTACTAGCACACGCAGAATGTTTGAAGACCTCAAGCCAAAAAGCTCCAAACCCATCAAGTCGAGTTCTGATGAAGGACCTTGACCTGAAACAAACATAGACTTTCCTGCTCCTCTGATGCTGCCTGACCTGCTGTCTTCCCTCAGCTCCATACGGAGGGACACACCATCCGGTCACCCCTTCAGAGTCCTTTTAACTGGTATCTGGGCAACCTGGCAGTAGCAATTATGACAGCTGTCCTACCATCTGGTCAAGCAACAGCCAGACAGTTGTCCTCAGACCATACAATTCTCCCCATGAGAGGGGCATCCCCCACCTCTCCTCATGTTTGGTCTGACTCACACCTCAGTTAAAGCCAAGATTGACAGTACTGGGAATAGGCCCCAATATTGTCAATATTGCTCTTGACCCCTCAGATCAGATAATGCAAAGAGCACCTTGAAAGCAACATTATCTGCATTACTCCCAGTCCCATGCACTTGTAACCGTTGAAATAAGAATTCTGAACAATTGAAGCAGTGGCTGGGGAGATGATGCAAGAGGCTGGGCAGCAACTTGCTGGGCTCTTGAGACAGGCTGTGGAGAAGGGGAGACAGGCAGTGGCAGGGAGGGAGAGAAGGTTTAAGAATTTGAAGGTTAGGATTCAAAAAAAAAAAAGGTATAAAAACTAACACAAGGACAGTTTACCACAATGCTTGCAGCATTTGATACAAGGTAAATGAGTTGATGGCACAATCTCTGTGAATGAGTATGATTTAGTGTCCATTACAGAGACCCAGTTGCTGGGCGGTCACAACTGGGAGTTCGATATCTCGGTCAGACTATTTGGAAGGACACGCAGGGAGGTGGTTTTGCTGATATTTAAGGATGACATTAAAATAGTGAGAGATGATATTGGCTCTATGGAGAAAGAGGTTGAATAATCTCATTTGAAAATAGGAATAGTAAAAGGAGAAAAAAAAGTTACTGACAGACAGTCTATAGGCCACCAAATAATATTACTGTGGGCAGGCAATAGGTGAAGAAGGGCCTGTACTGCACTGTAATGTTCTAGGAATTAAGTGATAGATGTAAAAATGGTACAGTTAGCAGAGGGGATTTTCATCTACATATAGTTTGGTCAAATCAAGTCAGGCAAAGCAGCCTTGACTTCAGAGAAGGAAAACAATAGTTTCCTCAAACAGTATGTAATGGAACAGACGAGGGAGCAAGCTATCCTTGATCTGGTCCTGTGTCATGAGACAGGAATAGTGAATAATCTCTCAGTTAGGGATCCTCTAAGAAAGAGGGATCACACGTGCAGCAGGTAATTAAGAAAGCAAATAGAATATTGTCCTTCTTTGCTGGAGAGATGGCGTTTAAAACCAGGGGACGTTATGCTGCAGCTGTATAGGGTGCTGGTGAGGCCACACCGGAGTGCTGTGGATAGTTTTGGTCTCCTTGAGAAAGGACATACAAGAACTATAGCAGGTGCAGGGGAGGTTCACACTGGAGTTGACAGGATTGGCTTGTGAGGAGAGATCGATTAGACTGGGACTGTACATTGGAATTTAGAAGAACAAGGGGAGATCTTTTCAAGTGAAGAAGGGAATAGATATGGTTTCTCTAAGACAGAAGCAGGGAGGTTGTTTCCACTGACAGATGAAACTAGAACAAGAGGGCATAGCCTGAAAATGAGGGGGACCAGATTTCAACACTGAGTTGAGGAGGAACTTCTTCACCCAAACGGTTATGAATCTGTGGAATTCCCTGCCCAGTGAAGCTGTTGGGGGCTACCTCCTTGAATGTTTTTAATATGAAAGACTCATTGCCCCACAGTAAAAGCAATGAAAGGTTGTGGTGAGCAGGTGGCTAAGTGGAGCTGAGTCCATTGAAAGATCAGCCATGATCTTATTGAATGGCAGAGCAGGATTGATGGGCCAAACGGCCTACTCCTGTTACTATTTCTTAGCTTATGTCAAAAAGGAGTACGCAGAAAGGACTGAGAAAACTGTGCATTTGGCATAAGGAAATGGGGCAAGGGTTTGGAGGCTGTGTCAGGCTTCAAATTGGACAAAGCCCCTGGCCAAGATGAATTGCATCCCAGGCTGCTGTGGGAGCAGAGGCAGGAAATTGCAGGGGCTCTGACACTTTTAATTCCTCTCACCACGGGCCAAGTGCTGGCCTTACAGAAGCTACTGCAGATTTTGCTAAGAGCTCAGTGCTGCTCTTGTTTGCTCATCAAATCCCAAAAGTTTAATGTTTATGTGAACAAGGTGATGCTGCCCTGTACCTACAAGGGCAATGCCCCAGTCCTCCTTGTCCAACTACTTTGGAAGATACCCAAGCACAACTTTTACCACAATCCCCAGTCCCACTGACCATTAGTTGCAGGGTCCTCAATACCAAAAAGGGGTGGTAGCAGAGGGAGAAGCCATTATGGCCCCTTGTTCAGAACAGGGGCTCAAAGACCCTGAGGCCTCCTCAACCACTGTACACAATATTCATTTCCCCAGGCACCTTCGTGTGCAATGAAACAGGTCGCAACTTTATTTGAAGACAAAAAGGTTAAAACTGTCATTAAGTTCAACTCTTGACTATTGATTCTCTAAAAATCTAAACTACTGCCCAGATACTTGTAACTTTTGCTTGTGCATCTCCTTGTCCAGCTGTTCCTCTCTTCACTGGTTTCCCTCTCTCTGGTCAGAGGGTGAGCTGCTCTGGTCACTACTGCATCCCAACATGTCTCTACATCAGCTGTGGACTCAAGTCTGCTCCAGTCCTGTCAGGTTGGGCAGTTCTGCCCACCTTCTGGAACTTTCCAGTGGTATCAAATTGGTTTAATCATCATGAAATGATACTCATGGCTCACTAACAGTGACCCCTCCACGTCTTCCCTACAGCCTGGTTCACTAACGTCCTTTAGAGAAGGAAAATGCCATCCTTACCTTGTCTGGCCTACGTGACTCCAGACCCAGAGCAGTGTTGTTGACTCAACTGCCCACTGGGCAATTAGGGGTGGAAAATAAAAGCTGGTCTAGCCAGCTACACCCTCATCCCATTCATGATGAAACAAGTAGTGTGGGTTTTTTGGCTAGAATATACGCCTGATCTTTAGTCTTATTCAACCATGTCCAGCCCAAATATCTAGCGTTGTCTGTTTGTCAGGATGTCGAACTGCCCTTTCACATTTGCTAAATGTGTTCTGGTGCCCGTCTGGTTTTCAGTTGGCTGGGCTTGAACTTTACAGAGACTTGCCCCCAAGGCAGCGTGGTCTCGTATATGTCTTGGCTCAGGCATTCCAAGCATATGACTTTTTTAGGCCAATTTTGATGCCCCATTTCAATTGCCTGTATTTCTGGCCTCTCTCTGTAATGGTTTTGATTTCACTTGAACAGTCACAGGCTGCTACACAGTTCCCCTGGAAAGGGGGAGAGGGGGACGGGGGTATAGGGCCCAGTGGTGCCCGAAACAAATTCTTATCCTCATGGTGTGTTCCATGAGAAAGGTTCGAGTTGATTCAGCTAATCCAGAAAGTGTGGGGAGTTTGAGACAGAGGGACCCTCAAGGACAAGTAAAAGAGGAGAGTCACAAACTCCTGTTCAGGGGATACAGGACACCTCAGCACCTGGGAGCTTAGAGTTGATGCAGGGCAAAGACCAAAAAAAAAAAAAAGTGGGGCTATCCGTATCAAAGCTGCTGTCAGGAGCGGCACACGACCACAGACCAGTCCTTGTTGTGACAGGTCCATGGTAGACATCATCTCCCTGGCTCTATCATCCATGGAATACCTGGATAACAAGGACACCTACATCAGCCTCCTACTTATTGAGGTCAGCTCCACCTTCAACATCCTAAGTCGAGCCAAACTGATCTCCAAACTCCAAGACATAGGAATGCTCCCACATCTTCAAGTGGCGCTTCGATTTCTTGACCCACAGACTGCAGTCAGTAAGGGCAACAGCACCTCCTTGACAATAATCCTCAAAAGCAGCACTCCACAAGGCTGTGTACTCAGCCCCCTACTGTACTCAGCATATACTCAACCATGGCCAACGCCATTCACAACTTTATTGATGACACCACTGTAGTGGATCAAATTTCAAATGACTTACTAGTACAGGAAAGAGAAAGTGAGCTTCATGCTGTTGTTTAAAGACAACCATCTCTCCTTCAATGTCAGCAAAACTATTGTATCTGCAGTTCCTTCCACCTTGTAAAGAGACTGACCAGACCCTGAAAACCACCCGAGACCACCATAAGACCTGAACCAGCCCCGGACAAGGGGAGCCCAACCGGATGACTGCAAATCCCGACAACAACTGACCCTCAAGACAGCAACAGCCTGTTCCCAGCCTTATTGAACAGCAATTACCAGTCTTTTCAGACAAAGTTGCAATACCCAGTGGGGAGGGACTTGTGGATGAGGTGTACAGATCCTCAAACACAAACACGGATAGTGTGGGTATGTGCACTTCAAGTCTGGTCAAGCATTTAACTAAAACTAAAAAGTCAAGTTATTTGATAAGAGATGGTAGGATTTTCTGAAGAAGGATCCAGACCTGAAACGTCAGCTTTCCTGCTCCTCTGATGCTGCCTGGTCTGCTGTGTTCCTCCAGCTCCACACCTTGTTATCTCAAGTTATTTGAGAAAGGTGTTTAAATAAAGTCACGTTGAACCTTCCCTTACTTTTAGCTCCTCGGTTTCTCATGCCACAATACCAGAGTTCAACTGTTACTGCCAACTGGTCCATCTTAAGGCAGAGTACACTTACCCACTTTTCAATCATCATGTCAGATGATCAGGGCCCACTAGTGTTGAAGGTAGTACATTGGCATGGATAGAGAATCGGCTCATGGGCAGGAAACCCAAGTGGAGATGGAGGGCTGTTCATTAGATTGGTGACCCTTGACAAGTGGGGTTCGACAGATCAGTGCTGGCTCTGTATCTGTTCAGGAGTACTTTGGCAAAGTACTGGAGCCATATTTGCTACAGATGGGGAAAAATACATGGAAAGGCCATTCGTTAGACATTCCATAAGTTTACAGGGGGATATAAATCATGTTAAGCGAGTGGGTAATAAGTTGGCAAATGGAGGCATATAATGTCGAGTTGTTTATTTTGGAAAGCAGAACAATATTTCAAAGCAAGACAAACTAGTCAGCTGCAACTCAAGGGACTGGGCTAGTAGACAGATGCTGCGGGTTATCAGCAACGCTCATGGAATCTTAGCTCATTGTTCAAGGGGGTTGGAGTATAAGAGCTGGGAAGTCTTACTCCAATTGTACAGGTATGACCTCACCAGCACCATGGAGTACTGAGAGCAGTTTTGGTCCCCCTTTTATTCAAGGAGCAACATTATTTCATTGGACGCAGTCCAGACAAGGTTCAAGAGGATGATCCCAAATATGGAGGGATTGTCTTATCAATGAAAGGCTCAACAGGTTGGGACTCTACTCACTGGAGTTTCGAAGAATGAGAGATGATTTCATTGAAACATGTAGAGTTCTTAAAGGGCTTGACAAGGGAAAGAAGAGGATGTTTCCCCATCATGGGACAGTCTAGGACTAGAGGGCATGGTCTCTCAATTATCAGGCACCAATATAACACTGAGACAAGGAAGAACGAGAGGATTGAGTGTCTTTGGATCTCCTTGCCAGAGGGTATGGAAAATAATTACAGCACAATATATGAAAGTGCTTTATATTTATACATAATAGACCCAATGTATTACTGCATGACAAATAGAATATGACTTGAATAAAGATTAGGTTTCTTGTTTTTAAGGTTTCTTGTACTTAAAGATTAGGTTTCTTACACTGTGCTTAGAATGAAAAAACATAGTGGCAGATGATGTTTGGACTTGCATGATATAATCAAGAACTAATGGAACACCAGGTTGAGGTTAATATGATATGTTTAAAATAATTAGATTAAGTGAAGAACAGAAAACAAAGGAAGTATAACTTGAGCAAGCCATGTGGAATGTGTCTAAGGACAGAAATCATTGTAGCAGGAGTTAATGACATAAGAAGGTCTTAGGATAAAAACCATTGTGGTAGAAGTTAATCATGAATGTAGTAATGACATAACCATAGAATGCCAGGTAAAAAAACCATTGTGGCAAGCAAGTAAGGTAGAAGATGAGTAATTAGAATAGATAACAAAGGCCATCACAATTGGTTGCACTGATAAGACTCCAGAATAACCTGATAACAGAAAGGTATAAGAAATGTTAAGTCCCTTGGGTCGGGGGCGATCTGAAAACTGCTTTCTGATTGTCACAGCTTTTACTTGCAAATAAAAGTTTACGTTGTTGAAGACTTCTCTACGTCTCTGGGTGACTCTCTACAACAAGGGCAAATGAGGTTTTTTTTTAAAAAAGGCTGCCGTGCATAAATTGTTCAGGGGATCATGGCCAATGGCAGGAAAGTGAATCAGAGCAATGTCAGATCCACCATCATCTGAAAGAATGGCACAGCAGGCTTGAAGGGTTAAATAGCCTACTCCTGTTCCTATTCTTTACAGTCTTAATCTAACTTCCTTCCAATGTTGCAAAGGAACATCTGTCAACAGAAGGGGTGAACTACAGGCATGGAGGTGAAGGAAACAAGGCACACTGCTCCAATGTCCCAAGTCAACAGGGTCAACTAGTCACGTGGCCCACAGAATACTCAACCCACTGAGATGGGTAAAGTTGTCCTATATCTCTTGACCAAATCCTGAGTTACTTCGCTGTGTGACAGTAACCATAAAACAACCCCAGAGGAGGGGTTTCAGTCAAGTCAAAAGAAGATCTAATGTATTTGTTATTGTTATTGGTCAAAAGAACATCTTGTGCTGTACTGGCTTTTTGCTGGACATATTCAAACACGTTGACCCAGGTTTCAAACTTGTAATAATCCCAAAATGATCTAGACCTTTGGCTGAAAAGCAAATTCAGTGATGAGCTTCCAAACACCCTACCAATCAAGGTATAGAACAAAGTCAAACTACAATTAGTTTGTGAGCACAACCAAAAGTCACAAAAGGGAATTTTGTTTGAGCTCTATGATGGACTGCACTCAATCCCTCAAAAGTTATGAGGAAATGCCTGTGTGGAGGTCCCACATGCTCAGTGACAGTCAAACTGTGCATGCTCCAGCTTCACCAACACGGGGATAGTCCTTACAGGAAAAAGCTGTGACTCACTGGAGGAGGGTGCCACCTTAAAAAAGTCTTGACCTTCACGAAGTAGCTCATTTTCAGCAGCAAAGTCATCTCTTCTGGGCATACGTTTGTTCACTTCTCAACTCTTCTATTGGAATTAGTTTCCCTCCCATCTCTAGGAGCTTGTAGCAGGCCTAATAGGATGGCAGAAACAGATTTTTGTCAAGACAAGCAGTTGCTCCTTATGTTCACGATCAGAAATCCCTTAAATGCTATTTGCCTCCAGTGCAACCACCTCAAATCAAATGTAGTTTTGGACAGTGTGATTATTTAAATCACCAGCAAATTTTAAAAAAGCAACAGCTGTTTTGGGGCTGAGGAGAGGTTGGATTTTTAATGCGTTGTTTGTATCTTGGAAATACCTCAATCCTAAAACACTTTAGCACAAAGACCAAAAGAATACTAGATTTTCACTTGAAGAATAATTTAGGATGGAAATAGCAAGAAGGTAGAAAGATCAAATTGGACCAACAACAAATTCAGGGAATTAAATTCAATGATTTCCTGCAATTTAAGTCAAACACTGGGACTATATCAGGTCCTTGACTATTCAATTTAGCCAATTTCTACATCAGACTTGAAGCCATTTTGTCTTCAATTTAATTGAATCCAAGTCTCACTCTTGCATTAGAGGTGTAAATAGTATTATTTATCATTGTCAAAACTTAAAACAAGCCCTATCCCTGTGTCCTGGTCTAAAACAGAGCTAAGCCAGGGCTATGGTTTCACAACTCCACATTGTCCAATCTTAGCTGCATCAGAAATTAGAGGCAGCTCCATCTTCACTAAAGTAAACTCATTTTGGAAGTCAGCACCTCTTCCTCATCTTCACAGGCCCAATTCGCAAGAACCAAATCATATTTATTGCTGACTTTGGTGAATTTTGAATCCACATTAACCACTGCAAATATTCCTCTTCAGGGACTAACAATATTCTCTACAGTTTTCAATTCAGCAGGCAAACCATCAACATGGGTTTTTGTTGACAAAGCAATTCTGAAGTAAAACTGCTTTATCTTGATATGCAAGTTTATTAAAAATGACAAACTCCTGCACAGCCAAGGTCTTAGGTTTATCTTGGAAAAATATCACCATAGCACTAGACTTGCAGCTCATTTTCAGACCCACTTCAAACCGATCTCTGGCCCTTTTGTCCTCTGTTGCATTTTGTTTGTATTTGAACTGAAGCTCTATTTTAACATTGTTTCAGAAATTGTTGGAACTGCAGAAGGGTCTAGGCCCGAAACATGAGCTTTCCTGCCCCTCTGATGCTGCTTGGACTGCTGTGTTTATCCAGCTCTACACCTTGTTATCTCTATTTTAACATTTCTTTCCCTAGAAATGTTAGAGTCAACTGAGTTTCTACTCCCTGAAATACTCCTGTCCGTTGGCCATTTTATTAACTTCCAACTGAGTCCAGCAGTTTAACCACTACACACAGCAGTGTTTCCAACAGCCTTTCCATATTCACCCCTTTGCACTGTGCATTTCAATCTAGTTTACACAGTTTCACTGCTCCTGTACCATTTACTCTACAGCAGCTCTAGAAAGGCCCTACCTCAGGCCTATATTTATACTGGAGGAAGACATGTGGGTGGTGGGGTTGAAAAACAACAAGTCTTCAAAATGGGCACAAATGGTCTCTTGGGATCAGCAAAAGGGTCGTGTTGGGAAACATTGCTACCTGCTGCCCTGGAGGACTATAACCGTGTTTGATCAGGAACTACACTGTGTGAATGGCAGTGATACTGAAGCAAGACAACAGTGGGTGCCCTTTTTAGACACTGCAAGACTTTTCTAAAGGAAAGAATGAACTTTCACCACCCTAACAGGCCTTACACTGGGGGTGGGGAATCTGATTTGAACAGGACTGCACAGTGCAAATCCAGGGAAACATAGCCCAGAATCAGGGAATCATTTCAGGATACAGGAAAAGCTATTTAGGCCCCAGCTGAGGCAAAATTTTTTGACACAAAGGGTAGTGAACCTGTGGATTTCTCCACTACACAGGGTTGGTTCTATGACAGGCAGATGGTGGATTGGAACAAAAGCAGGATAGTAAGCTCCCAGCAAAGGGTTAGCTTGACAGTGTCAGGACACAGCCAACGCACAGCTGGCCTTGACCCAGGAATTACTACCATTGCTAACTCATCAGCTCACTGGGAATGCTCTAATTGTACAATGTGGTCTTTGTTGGGAGACTGCACTCCATCACAACAACTGATCACCTTGCTACAAAGTTTAAAAAGCACTGAGAAAAAGTTTCTGCAAATATATAAAATGAAAAGGAATGGCTAAGGTCAACCTTAAGGTGATCAGGGGATTTAATAATGGGAAATGAGGAAATGGCTGATGTGTTGAACAGGTGTGTTGGTCTTCACATTGGAAGACAGAATACCATGCCAATAATTGATGACAAGGAAAAGAAAAATAGGTGAGAACCTAGCAACTAGTATCACCAAAGAGGTAGTGTCAGGCAAGCTAATGGGGCTAAAAGTAGATAAATCTCCAGGCCCTGATGGAATGCATCCCAGGGACAAAGAGAGACAGTGGGGGCAGTAGCAAATGCACTTCCTGCTGAGTCAGTTCCAGCCGATGGTTAAACAGCGTCACATTTGCTGTTTTCCCAAAGGAGGTAGACAAAAGGCAGCTAACTATGACTCTCTGGGGTGGCTCTCCCTTGGGTGTCTCACGTGGCTATTTACCGCTGGTGGGTTCTACACCAGTTCGCCGGCTACAGTGAAATGGGCGGTCCAAGCTCCCTGCTCGGCCATTGGCTGACTAAATATGACCTCGAGAAACCAAGAGATGGTTGTTTGATCCAAGCGGATCATGATGCTTGTTTACTCAGTATCACCTACAGAAAAATAAGGCAGGTAAAGATTTCCATCCATTTGGTTGGGACATCTCTCTGAAGTAAGGCCACCGTCACCCACAACCCCCGCAGGCTCATTAGTGGCAGGAATGCAGACAGAAGTTGCTGAAAAAGCTCTGCAAGTCAGAGCTTCTGAAGAAAAATCAGAGTTAACGTTTCAGGTTTAGTGACCCTCCCTTAGAACGTTCTGAGGAAGGGTCACCAGACCCAAAACTTTAACTGATTTCTCTTCAGATGCTGCCAGACCTGCTGAGCTTTTCTAGCAACTTCTGTTTTCGTTCCTGATTTACAGCATCTGCAATTCTTTCAGTTTCCATTAGTGGCAGTAGCCAGTGAAAAATGCAGATGCCACACAAACTAAGTCCATTTCCACCCAGACAGTGAGAACGGAGACACCCAGCATTGGTATTCCCATTAACTGCACAAGTCAAGGCCTGGTCAGGCCAATAGGACCGAGTATCACCGTTACCCGACACCAATGCAGGTGGAATAGAGAACATGAGGGCAGCCCCACCCTGCAGCTCAGAATATTTCATCTCAGACCTTCTACAAACAAACATGATACAAGTGGATTTTGAGACAACACTTGGCCATGATCCATCAGGTCAGAAACTTTCATATGGGAGGTGCTCTAAATGCAACAGCAGAGAATATCATGCTGTAGCCTGCCATTACACAATACTTAATGGCTAAGGGCCTTAGGCATGCTCTAAAATGGGAGATAACTTTTATATCTAACATCTTGAGCATGCAGAAACTTGTAGGCAGCACCTAGAAACCCTCAAGGCTACAGCTAAGTCAGGCAGAACAGGCCTGTAAATGGCCAAAAGGAAGAGACCAAACTTCTGCATTAAGTAGCACAATGTGCACATTGCACATTCAGTAAAACGATGCCAGTATCTCAACTCCAAAAACACACCAACAGATCTCAGCTAAGTGTAGCAGAGTGCAGAACAGTAACATAAGACCACAAGCCCCAGTGTCCAATCCAAGATACAGGACCTTGACAACCAATCCGCAGGTATCCAGCAGCAAAAAGAGCATTATGAGACGACCTGTCCATACTCCTAAAACACAGGTATAAATGACCATTTCAGACACACAGAAGAGCTCAACTAAGCAGGGGGACCCAGAGGTTAAGGGCTTATCAAAGGCATTGCGGACCTACTTTTTAAAAACGGACAAGAACCTTCTACAGGACCTTGCCTGGCTAACAATTATATTCTCCCAGGAGAAATTAGGATGGGTGGGAGCTCCTGTTGACCAACAGGCAGCTGTGACAGAACAGGGGAGACAAATTTCACAACACCCATCTCCCAACATCAAGACACTGCTCTCCATCAATACAAGATTGTAAATTCTCAAAACATGTGATTGTGAGCCTGCATTAACAAGTGATCCTATCACAAAATGCTCTTCAGACAATGGACACTATAATTTGGATCTTGGACAAAAATCTCACCCTTATCACCTCATACAATATAATCTATGCAAGGAACAGATAGATGATTGGGTGCACCTAAACTCCATGTTCAAATTCCAGTAATTATTCATAAACATGAGTTGCTCAGAAGATCTACAGACCAAGTGAGCTGGGCTTGTTTCCAGTTCTGACAGAACAATATGGGACGAAAGGGAAGGACAGAGACATCTTTCAACTTCCTTCAGGATTGTAACTTATCAATTTAAAGTGGAAACTAAAACAAGAAACTGTCAGCAGGAAGTATCCCCCAGATCCACCAATGCTAGAACTCGTCCCACAATAAACGCTGCCAACTATAAGACATGTGACTGGCAACTTGCTAAATGGTTGAAACTTCAAAGTCAAGACTTCAGTATCCCATTCATGGAATAAAACTAGCCAGCTTCCTGCTCAGGTGCAAGCTGTACCCAACCAGGAACATCTTCACCAGAAGTAGACTCCCTACCTACAGAAAGATTTCCAGTGATGTGACACTTCAAGGGAATCACACATTTCTGGGAATTGCCCTTGCTTTAAACAACACCCAGAGCATCCCAACAAGTTCTGGGAGAAATTGCATAAGTCTGTCGGAAAATATGGATGGACAACAGACCTGGAGCCAAGGATAAAAAAGGACAAGGAAGGAAATATATGGAAGCCAGACCGTATCCTCAATAAAGGACTGAAGAATCGCCATAGTGGATATGACAAAACATTTTGAAGACAACTAGAAGTTCTTCGAAGGGACCTGGACCAACAATACCTCCAAGTATAAACAACTTGGATATCAAGAAATTGAACCCTCATTTCTTTAGATCTATTTTAGGAGCATGAGGAAAATGGCTTAAGAATAACAGTACTGTGTATATTTTTGGGCAGACAGAGATACAAGTTCTCGTCCAAGGCAGCAAGACTGGCTATCTCCCCAATGCTGGAACTTTGGCTAAATATGTGCCGAAGATGAAGACTTCAGGTGGCCACCTTGCACCAGTTGTCTATGTCCCTCACCCACCTCTGGTGTCAAGGTATGGTGGATTCCAACTAAAGTTTCATCCCTCCTGTTTTCAATCCTCCCAGGATCACCCATCTCTGATGTTCAACACTCCACAGATGGTTGCTCTCACCACATCCTGAGACCCACACTTAGTGCTATGCCATGGCATATGCGCACACAACCTCTCTTTCCAACAGCATCGCATCACACTGGCTCAGGGCTGCATCACACTGGCTCAGGGCTGCACCACTCCGCAGCTCCACTTCATCCTCCGGCTCATTCTTCATGCGAACAAGAAACTTTTTCCCCCTTTCCTTTCAAGCATCAAGGCCCACAAGATGCAGCAACTCAAAAATACCCATGACCCTCTGGAATCTTCCTCACCTCCCCTCAAGTCTGACTCCATCCCCTCTCCCCAAACCCCCACTTCCTGTTCAGCATTCACCATCCCTCCTAACCTTCTGCTCTCCCATGCTGAACGCTCCATACACAAAGGTCTCAGCTTTATCCCTCTGCGTCCCCACCTTAACGAATTTTGGGCATGACAACACCAAACTCCTCTTCCACCATCTTCACCTTAGTGGTCATTTCTTTGGACAAGAGTCCTCTCCCCTTCACCCAGTTCTAACACTGTTCCTCCACCTGGACCCCTGCCTCCAGCCTTTTACCTGCACGCAACCTGTTCATTGAGAACTATCAACATGATATTGGTCGCCTCAATTTCTCCACCCCCCTCACCAAATCCAACCTATCTCCCTCCAAACTGACTGCACTCTGTGCACTCAGATCTAACCCGGACTTTGTCATCAAGCCTGCTGATAAGGGTGGTGATGTTGTAGTCTGGCATGCTGACCTCTACCTTGCAGAGGCTGAGCGCCAGCTCTCAGATACCTCCTCCGACCTTCCCCTGGACCATTGTAGCAGATACAGAAACTGATCTCATTTCATCCGGTGACCTGCCCTTCTCTGCTTCCAAGCAGATAGAGAGCCTTGTGGGTTTGGGGTCTATCTCCCAAAAATCCACCAACAGGACTGTCCAGGCAGACCCTTTTTCTCAGCCTGCTCCTGGCCCACAAAACTCATTTCTTCCTACCTTGACTCAGTCTTCTCCCCCCTGCCCACGTACATCCATTATTCCTGATGCCTTATGTTGGTTTCAAAACTTCAAGTTTGCCGGTTCCAGCCACCTCCTGTTTACATACAATCCCTATACATGTCCATTCCCCACCATGAGGGTCTCAGGGCTCTCCGCTTCTTCCTCGAGCAGAGATGTGAACCATCCCCACCCACCACCACCCTCCTCTGCTCTGCTGAGCTCATCCTCACACTCAACGACTTCTTTTAATTCCTCTTTCTTCACGTTACCAGGGTGGCCATGGGTTACTGCCTGGGCCTCAGTTATTGCCTGGCTCTTTGTGGGGTACATGGAACATGTCTTGTTCCAGTCCTATTCCAGCCCACAACCACAACTTTGCCCGATACATTGGTGATACCATCAAATCTGCTTCCGATGCTTCCAACGCTCATCTGGAGTTGAGAAACTTCAAACTCACCTCCACTTTCCACCCAGCCCTCACTTTCACCTGGTCTATCTCTGACTCCTCCCTTCCCTTTCAGGGGATATAATGGCCACTAATATCCATTACAAACCCACTGACTCCCACAGTTACCTGGGCTATACCCATCCTCACCCCACTTCCTGACAAGATTCCATCCCATTTGGTCAGATGAGGCCAGCTTTGACAAGGGAGTGTCTGAAATGTCCACCTTCTTCCTCAACCGAAGATTCCCCAGCTCCATTGTTGATAGGGCCCTCAACCAGGTCCAACCCATCTCCCACACTTACGCCCTCACCCCTTCTCTTCCCTCCTGCAGCAGCAATAGGGCTCCCCTTATCCTCACCCTACCATCCCACCAGCATCCAAATTCAGAAGATCAGATGCCAATTCTGCCACCTCTAGCAAGAGGACATTATTTGCATGGTGGACAATGGGGAACCTGTGGATGTGGTGTATCTGGATTTCCAGAAGACATTTGACAAGGTGCCACACCAAAGGCTGCTACATAAGATAAAGTTGCACGGTATTACAGGTAACGTATTGGCATGGACAGAGGATTGGTTGACCAGTAGAAAGCAAAACTAGTAGGGATAAATAGGTGTTTTTCTGGTTGGCGGTCAGTGGCTAGTGGTATGCCTCAGGGATCAGTGGTGGGACCGCAATTGTTTACAATTTACATAGATGATTTGGAGTTGGGGACTAAGTGTGGTGGGTCAAAATTTGCAGATGATACTAAGGTGAGTGGTAGAGCAAATTGTGCAGAAGACACTGACAGTCTGCAGAGGGATATAGATAGTCTAAGTGAGTGGGCAAAGGTCTGGCAGATGGAGTACAATGTTGATAAGTGTGAGGTCATCCATTTTGGTAGGAATAACAGCAAAATGGACTATGTTTTAAGTGGTAAAAAATTGCAGCACGCTGCTGTGCAGAGACACTAGGGTGTCCTTGTGCATGAAAAATCGCTAAAAGTAGGATTGCAGGTGCAGCAGGCAATTAAAAAGGCAAATGGAATTTTGTCTGCCATTGCCAGAGGGATGGAGTTTAAAAGCAGGGAGGCTATGCTGCAGCTGTATAGGGCCCTGGTGAGGCCACACCTGGAGTACTGTGCGCAGTTTTGGTCTCCGTACTTGAGAAGGGATATACTAGCACTGGAGGGGGTGCAGAGGAGATTCACTCTGTTGATTCCAGAGTTGAGAGGGTTGGATGATGAAGGGAGACTGAGTAGGCTGGGATTATACTCATTGGAATTCAGAAGAATGAGGGGAAATCTTATAGAAAGATGTAAGATTATGAAGGGAATAAGTCAGGTGGAGGCAGGGTTGTTTTGACCTTATCTAACAGGTGCGAGATACTTGCTCCGTGTGGATGAGGAAAACGGCTGCGGGGACGATGAGCCAGCTCACAACAGCACCATGGTGCAGAAGGCCATTCAAGAGGGGGGAGCAAAAAGACAAGTGGTAGTTATAGGGGATTCTATAGTTAGAGGGATAGATAGTAAGTATCCTTTGCAAGCCAGATCGGGAGTCCCGCATGTTGTGTTGCCTGCCTGGTGCCAGGGTGCAGGACTTCTGACCGGCTTGAAAGGATATTGGAGCAGGAGGGGGAGGATCCAGTTGTTGTGGTCCACGTTGGGACTAGCAACATAGGCAAGGCTAGGATGGAGGACCTATTTGGGGATTATCAAGCAGTAGGAATGAAATTAAGGAACTGGTCCGAGGGTCATAATCTCCAGATTACTGCCTGAGCCATGTGCAAATTGGCATAGGGTTAAGAAAATTAGGGAAGTAAACACGTGGCTAAGGGATTGGTGTGGGAAAGAGGGGTTCCATTTCGTGGGGCATTGGCATCAGTTTTGGAACCAGTGGGATCTGGACCGATGGGACGGTCTCCACCTGAACTGATCTGGAACTAGTGTTCTAGCGAAAAGGATAAATAAGGTGGTCACTAGGACTTTAAACCAGTGAATCGGAGGGAAGGGAAAGGGAAAACGACAGGGAATATGATGGTAAATAAAAAGGTAATCAGCAGGTTAGCATGTGTGCAGGAGCATTTAAGTTCAAGGCAGACTATGAAAGAAGCAAAAAGGAAGGCTAACTCAGGAGATATTATTAGAGATGTTGGAAATCATGAGGGTAATAAAGCTAGCATAAAGGCACTTTACCTGAATGCTCGCAGCATTCGTAACAAGGTTGATGAGTTAACGGCACAAATCATCGCAAATGAATGATTTGGTAGCCATTACAGAGACATGGTTACAGGATGGTCATGACTGGGAGTTAAATATCCAGGGGTACCAGACTATTCCCAAGGACAGACAGAAAGGTAAGGGAGGTGGTGTAGCTCTGATATTCAAGGATGACGTCAGGGCAGTGCTGAGAGATGATATCGGTTCTATGGAGAATGAGGTTGAATCCATTTGGGTGGAAATTAGAAATTCTAAGAGGAAAAAGTCACTGTTCCGTGTAGTCTATAGGCCACCAAATAGGGGAGGGCAATAAACAAAGAAATAAGTGATGCCTGTAAAAATGGTACAGCAGTTATCATGGGGGATTTTAATCTACATGTAGATTGGGCAAACCAGCTTGATCAGGGTAGCCTCGAGGAGGAGTTCGTCGAGTGTATCCGTGATAGTTTTCTTGAACAGTACGTAATGGAACCGATGAGGGAGCAAGCTATCCTAGATCTGGTCCTGTGTAATGAGACAGGAATAATTAATGACCTTAGTTAGGGATCCTCTTGGAAGAAGTGATCACAGTATGGTTGAATTTAGAATACAGATGGAGAGTGTGAAGATAAAATCCAATACCAGGGTCCTGTGCTTGAACAAGGCAGACTACAACAGAATGAGGGAGGACTTGGCTAAAGTAGACTGGAAACAAAGATTTTATGGTGGGACAGTTGACGAGCAATGGAGGACTTTCAAAGCAATTTTTCAAAGTGCTCAGCAAAGTGAAAAGGAAGGACTGTAAGAAAAGGGGTAATCTGCCATGGGTGTCTAAGGGAATAAGGGAGGCTATCAAATTGAAAGAGAAGGCACACAAAGTGGCCAAAATCAGCATGAAACTAGACTGGGAAAAAAACTTTAAAAGTCAACAGAAAGCCACAAAGAGCTATAAAGGAAAGTAAGATAGAACATAAGAAAAAACTAGCACAGAATATAAAGACAGATAGCAAAAGTTTCTATAAATACAAAACCAAAAAAGTGACTAAAGTAAACGTTGGCCCTTTAGGAGGATGAGAAGGGGAATTTTGTTATGAGTTATGATGAAATGGCCGAGGCTTTGAACAGGTATTTTGTATCGGTCTTCACAGTGGAGGACACTAACAACATGCCGGTAATTGACAAAGAGATGAAGGTAGGAGAGGACCTGGAAACAATTATTACAGAAGAGGTAGTGTTGGGCAATCTAATGGAACTAAGGATCGATAAGTCTCCTGGCCCCAATGGAATGCATCCAAGGGTACTGAAAGAGATGGCAGGAGAAATAGCAGGTGCACTGGCAGTAATTTTCCAAAATTCACTGGAATCTGGGGCAGTCCCAGCAGATTGGAAAACAGCAAACGTGATGCCACTGTTCAAAAAGGGAGGTAGACAAAAGACAGGGAATTATAGACTGGTTAGCTTAACCTCTGTAGTGGGGAAGAAGCTTGAGTCTATTATCAAGGAAAAAATAGCAAGGCATCTCGATAGAAATTGTCCCTTTGGGCAGACGCAGCGTGGGTTCATGAAGGGCAGGTCAAGCTTGACAAATCTTTTGGAATTCTATGAAGACATTATGAGCAAGGTGGACAATGGGGACCCAGTGGATGTGGTGTACCCGGATTTCCAAAAGGCCTTTGACAAGGTGCCGCACAAGAGGCTGCTGCATAAGATAAGGATGCATGGCATTCGGGGTAAAGTATTAGCATGGATAGAGGATTGGTTGACTAACAGGAAGTAAAGAGTGGGGATAAATGAATGCTATTCTGGCAGTAACTAGTGGCGTCTCAGGGATCGGTGTTGGGACTGCAATTATTTACAATTTATTTAGATGATTTGGAGTTGGGGACTATGTGTAGGGTGTCAAAGTTTACAGATGACAGTAACATGAGTGGCAGAGCAAAGTGTGCAGAGGACTGTGAAACTTTAACAGATATTGAGTGAGTGGGCAAAGGTCTGGCAGATGGAATACAACGTAAATAAATGTGAAGTCATACATTTTGGTAGGAGTAATAGTAAAAAGGATTATTACTTGAATGGTAAAAAGCTGCAGCATGCTGCTATGCAAAGGGACCTGGGTGTCCTTGTGCATGAATCACAGAAGGTTGGTCTGCAGGTACAACAAGTAATTAGGAAGGCGAATGGAATTTTGTCCTTCATTGCTAAAGGGATTGAGTTTAAAAGCAGAGAGGGTATGTTGCAGCTGTACAAGGTGCTGGTGAGGCCACACCTGGAGTACTGTGTGCAGTTTTGGTCTCCTTACTTGAGGAAGGACGTACTGGCACTGGAGGGGGTGCAGAGGAGGTTCACGAGGTTGATTCCGGAGTTGAGGGGGTTGGCTTACGAGGAGAGACCGAGTAGATTGGGGTTATATTCATTGGAATTCAGAAGATTGAGGGAGAGGGATCTTCTAGAAAGATATAAAGTTATGAAGGGAATAGATAAGGTAGAAGTAGAGAGGATGTTTCCACTGGCAGGTAAAGCTAGGACAAGAGGGCATAGCCTCAAGATTAGAGGGAACCGCTTTATGACTGAATTGAGAAGGAACTTGTTCACCCAGAGGGTTGTGAATTCCTTGCCAAGTAGTTGACGCTACTTCAGTAAACGTTTTTAAAGCTAAGGTAGATTTTTTTGAATACTAAAGGAATTAAGGGATACAGGGAGAGCACAGGTAAGTGGATCTGAGTCCACAAAAAAAGATCAGCCATGATCTTATTGAATGGCAGAGCAGGCTCAAAGGGCTGGTTGCCTACTCCTGCTCCTAGTTCTTATGTTCCTGCTAGCAGGTGAAACTAGGACTAGAAGGCATAGCCTCAAAATAAAGGGAAGTAGATGTAGGACTGAGGTCAGGAGGAACTTCTTCACCTGAAGGGCTGTGAATCTGTGGAATTCCCTGCCCAGTGAAGCAGTTGAAGCTACTTCACTGAATGTTTAAGGCAAGGCTAGATAAATTTTTGAACAGTAAAGGAATTAAGGGTTATGGTGAGCAGGCAGGTTAAGTAGAGCTGAGCCTCAAAAAGATCAGCCATGATCTTATTAAATGGCAGGGCAGGCTCAAGGGGTTGGATGGCCTACTCCTGCTCCTAGTTCTTATGCCATCAGACGTATTATTCCCCTCCCTTCTCTTGTCTGCCTTCCGCAGGGACGGTTCCCTCCAGGACACCCTGGTCCACACTTCCTTCACCCCCAAAATCTCCCAGCAGCCCTACGGCACCTTTCCTTGTACCCAGCGAAGTTGCAACACCTGCCCATTTACCTCCTCCCTCCCCAGCATCCAAGGGCCCAAACATACCTTCCAGGTGAAGCAACACTTCACCTGCACTTCCCAGAATCTAGTCTACTGCATTCACTGCTCACAAATGTGGTCTCCTCTACACTGAGGAAACAAAGCGTAGACTTGGTGACCGCTTTGCCAAATATCTACATCTTGCTCACGAAAAAGACAACTACCTGTTGCTGCCACTTCAATGCACCACCCTGTTCCCTGGCCAACATCTGTTTCACACTGGCTGCAGTGTTCCAGCAAAGCCCAACGCAAGCTGGAACACCACCTCATTTTCCATTTGGGGACCCTGCAGCCCTCTGGATTCGATATCAAGTTCAATAATGTTAGGGCCTAAAAATCCCTGGGGAAAATTGATGGAGATCTGGGTGTTCAGGTCCATTGTACCCTGAAGGTGGCAATGCAGGTCAATAGAGTGGTCAAAAAGGCACACGGCATGCTTTCATTCATCGGACAGGGTATTGAGTACAAGAGTTGGCAGGTCATGTTACAGTTGTGTAGGACTTTGGTTCGACCACATTTGGAATACTGCGTATAGTTCTCGTTGCCACATTACCAAAAGGATGTGCATGCTTTGGAGAAGGTGCAGAGGAGGTTCACCAGGATGTTGCCTGGTATGGAGGGCACTAGCTATGGAGAGAGGTCGAGTAGAGGTTGAGAAATTTACATTAGGAAGGCAGAGGTTGAGGGGGGACCTGATTGAGGTCGACAAAAATCATGAAGGGTATGGACAGGGTGGATAGCAAGAAGCTTTTCTCACCTCCCCCACCAAAGTGGGGGACTCAATTAGTAGGAGTCACAATTTAAAAGGTGAGGGGAAAGTTTAAGGGAGAAACACGTGGAAAGTCTTTTACACAGAGGGTAGTGGGTGCCTGGAACACATTGCCAGCAGAGGTGGTAGAGGCGGGCACGATAGTGTCATTTCAGATGTATCTAGACAGATACATGAATGGGCAGGAAACAGAGGCATACAAATCCTTGTAAAATAGGCAACAGGTTTAGATAGAGGATCTGAATAGGTGCAGGCTTGGAGGGCCAAAGGGCCTGTGTTCCTGTGCTGTAATTTTCTTTGTTTTTTTCTCAACTCTCCCATGTCCCAGGCCCCCACCCCACACACCAGACCTTGTTACCACATAGTGACTAACAGCGGTGTGTTATGGCAGGCTAACAGTCCCCATTAACAACTATTCACCCTCCCAGCCTGATTGTTAGCAACTCCTAGCTGTTCAACTGCTCTTCTCTTTTTAGGTTCTATCCTATCATTTACTCCCTACTGCATCCTCCTCCTTTTTTCTGCAAATAAACTGACATTTTCCCAGCCACCATCAGTTCTGTGGAAGGGTCATCGGACCCAAAACATTAACTGACTTTTTTCCTCAGATGCTGCCAGACCTGCTAAGGTTTTTTTGCAGCAATGACAATATTGCTGGAAAAAATACAAACCTGATTTCTTGCTCAAATCATAGCCAGTTCAACTTTTGAAAGAAGGTGTGTATGTGGCTTTGAGAACAGAATGAAACAGATCAGCTCATGTGCCTCGGCGCACTGACATTATGTTCAGCCAAAAACAAGGCGCAAAGCTCCCGTGAGAGGAGACTGCTGGTTCTGTGACAGAGTCCAAATTGCAAAGCATTTAGACTTGAAGGAATCAAAGACAGGGAAGGATATTACCAAAATATTGGTTCTCTCACTTAAAGACTAACCCGCAACATTGCTTTTCTTCTCCTCCAAAGGCTCTGCCCCGCTGAGGATTTCAGACTTTGTCTGCTTTTACAAAGCTGACTGCAGGATTTTGCTGTTTTATTGAGATTTATCCTTCATGTGGATGTTAGCGTAATTTGCAAGCTTGAAGAAGATACTGAGATTTTGTGACCATTTGGACAATAGAAGTTGTTTGACAGCTTTGTTAGAACTTGCCATCCTGGGAGAATGGCAAAAAGTTAGATTTTAACTTCAAAAGAATACCGTTCTCATTTATGCAACCTGGCATCCTTAAAAGAGAAACATACAAATGGGAGTAGTAGGCCGTCACCAAACATCTCTCCCTCCCCATCACTCCCCTGTCTGCATTCCACAGCGATATTCCCTCTGGGACACTCATCCATTCCAGCACCACCCCCACCTTCCCACATAACCACACAAGGTGCAACACCTGCCCCTTCACCACCTCCCTGCTCACCATCCAAGGGCCTGTACAGTCTTTCCAGGTGAAGCAGCATTTCACCTGTCCCTCCTCCAATCTTGTGTATTGTACTGACTGCACCCAACGTGGCCTCCTATTCATTGGACAAACCAAATGCAGACTGGGGTGACCGCTTTGCGGAACACCCCCGGGTCTGTGCACAAACAGGACCCTGACCTTCCAATAGCAGGTTGTTTTAACACAGCGTCCTGCTCTCCTACCCACGTGTCTGGCCCCAGCGCACTTCAGTGTTCCTGTGAATCACAGCACAAACAACATCTCATCCCTCAGACACTACATTTTATGGCCTTCTGGGCTCAATAATGGACAACTGCATCCCATTTCTTCCTTTTTAGCTTTACTTGTTCCGTTCTCCGTCACCATGTCCTCTCTCCCCACCTTCCCACACCCAGTGGGACTGTCTTCTCTTTCAACTCTGGCAGTTAGAGACACCATTCTGAGAAGGGCAGAACATTCTGATCACAATCTAGATCATCAGCCACCTTGCTCCCCCAGCACTCCAAACCCCCATACTATGTGCAAGGGGCAGCATTTTCCCACTTCCCATCAGCTCTGACAGTCACCCCTGGACTTGAAACGTTAGCTTGTTCCCCATCAATGCTGCCTGACCCACTGCCATCTCCAGCTTTTTGTCTTTTCAGTACACATTCAACAGCCCAAGTGATGCAGAATGGCAAAGACACTGCTCGGGATAAAAACAAAACAGAAGGGCCCATATATCTGTGGGCCCCAGTGCAGTGGTATAGTCACAGGGGTGTGGGCTGAATCTTGTCAGAATGTAAGCCAAAGTGATGCAGCAGCACCAGACCATTGGTTGATGGGACTTCCTTACATCTTGATAAAGCAGCACTGTCCCTGCCTCTACAGGATTTACCCTGAATAGGGCAATGACTGGTCAAGAGATGCGTAGCCTGGTGCCGCTACTAACATTAGACTTTTCCAAGCTAGTATATGGAAGAAAGCAAGTGGGGGGTAGAACAGCTGTTTGAGGGTGAGTGAATTTAATTAAATTGTTTATTGTTACCTGTATTCAATGTAAAAATATGGTGCCATGCATAGCTTCACTGTACATACATGGCACCATTTGTATCAATGTAGCCTAAAACTAACAAGATAACTTTAGTCCAACTGCAGTCCCACCCAGAGCTTTGCAGTCCTCTCTGTGCCTCTGCCACTCTGGGCTGCCTTGCCAGCCCACCCACTCAATCCAACACAAGTGCTCCGGCCCACATTATCTGCTGTTGCTGCAGGACCCAACTCGCATGTTCAGCTCTCACCATGCAGTTCCCAGTCACAACCAGGCTCCTTAGGTAGGTCATTAAAAAGGGATGGTGTGGAGTGGGGGTGGGGGAAGCAAGTGTAGTGGTGATAGAATTACTACAGAGGGAGAGAGAAACAAAGACAACTGGTGAGCAACAAGCATGGGGCTAGATGAACAGGTCAAGCAGCATCATAGGAGCAGGAAAACTTGACGTTTCGGGCCTAAACCCTTCATCAGAAATGGGTTCATCCAGCCCCATGCTTGTTATCTCGGATTCTCCAGCATCTGCAGTACCTTTTATCTCTGATACAACTGGCGAGCAGAGTGGATCTCCAAATAGGGACACTTACCCTGCTGCCATCTTGATACTAAGCAGCAAATTATGTGGCTGCAAATAATATGGGAAGGAAAGGTAAGGGCCACATTGGATTCCAAGACAAAGCTAATGGAGCTAAAGGTAATGATACCGGGTCCATCAAAAAAAAACCATCCCTCCTCACCCTCCGGTTTGCAGGGACATCGTGAAGTGATAGACAGAACAAGTCCATCAGTATACAAGGTGCTAATAACCCCAAGAGTGTGTGTGGCTGGTCTCCTATTAACCAATTAATAGGTATTCTGTCTCACTCAGAATAAAAAAATTGTCATTTATACAATGTTGAGAGAACATGATGCCTCAGAATTAGGAAACAAACTGGTTTTGGAATCCAGACGAGGGGGATCATGGGATCAGAACAAGCTGAACATCTGGCAGGTGCACCATTACCTCCGGATCCCACTGGGGGCAGATGGGTTCCTCAGGCTCACTAGCGGAAACAAAAACTAAGGAAAACAAAAAAGACAAATGTCTGAAACTTGGACCCTCTCACCACAAAAGGAGGGTGAGAAGGGGATTGGAGGCTGCAACTAGCCTGTGGTGTACATCATTTGGCTGAGGGAGTGAGGAAGTTAGCACTGTACAGAATTTTAAGGTGCAGGACAAACTAAAAGCAGAAACTACACTTTCACAGGAAACTTAGAAAAACCGGTGATAACAGATGGAGAGACAAACATGGGAGAATTGATGGTCATCATGTGCCTTGGAATTGTGATTAATGTAACCACAGGATCTTAGGACACGTAGCTAACAGACTTCGCAAACCCTGTCACCACCTCAGCCATTGTGTAGAAAATTTCAGGTATGGGGGAGTTGGGGTAGTTTGAGGAAACGCAAGAAATGATGAAAGGAGGGTTAACACTGGATTTACCTCTTCAGAACCGCATGGTCTATCCTCCCCTGAATAGCCAAACTTTAAGAATGCCTTAGTGGGAGAGCTATAGTGTCACTACGGCAGCCTCATGTTACTAAAAAGCAAGGGATATGGTGGACCTTGTGGGCAGAATGAAGCAAAGTAGGTTATCCATAAAAGGGCAATGCCTGAGAAGAGGATTAAAAATCATAGAAGAGGCAAATAGGGACTTAGAGTCTCCATGTTTCTGGAATAACTCTGAATTGGGGACTGAACACTCTGGTCCATCCATGCATCAGACTTGTGTTTGAGATTGTTGTACTGCACATGGTCCTGTCCGCTTGTGTGAATCTTATTTGGTTTGTTACAAGAGAAAGTGAACAAATGGAAGGGAGAAAACCCAGGAATGATGCAGATGAAGGAACAGAGGGCATTGTTACTAAGTTTGCGAAAGACATTGATAGGTGGAGGAGCAGGAAGTGTTGAGGAATCAGGGAGGCTACAGAAGGACTTGGACAGACTGGGAGAAGGGGTAAAGCAGTGGCAGATGGAATACAAGGTGGGAAAGTTGAGGTGAAACACAATTAGTAGCAAGAATCGAAGTGTAGACTATTTACTAAATGGGGAAGGGGTTTGAAATCTGTATTAAAAGAGAACTTGGGAGTCCTAGTTCAGGATTGAGGTTTAACATGCAGGTTCAATTGGCAGTTAGGAAGATAAATATGATGTACTCTAGCCCTCTTGAAATGAATGTTAAGAAGAGCAAGGATGTATTGCTGAGACCGCATTTGGAATGTTGTGCAGTTTTGGCTCCCTATCTACAGAAGGATGTGCTGGTTTTGGACAGGGTTCAGAGGTTTACAAGAATGATCCCAGGAATGAAGAGCTTGTCATGAGGAGTATCATCTGGGTGTATCCTTGGAGTTTGAGAATGGGGCGGGGTGAGGTTGATTTCCATTGGAACGTAAAAGGGATACTTGAGGCCTAGACAGAATGGACAAATTGATGTTACCACAACACAGACTAGGACCCAAGGAGACAGCCTCAAAGTGAAGGGGACAACCCTTTAGGAAAGTGATGGAGGAATATCAGCAGCCACAAAAAAAAGTGGTGAATCTTTGGAACTCATTGCCACAGACTATGGAGGCCTCATCATTCAGTGTTTCAGATAGAGGTAGATAGATTCTTGATTAGTCAGGGGTTCAGGGGAGAAGGCAAGAGATTACATTGAGAAACAATCATATCTGCTATGCTGGAATGGCAGAGCAGACTTGATGGGCTGAAATGGCCAAATGAAACTTTTCTTCTCTCCCTTTCACCTCCATGCCCTTTCAGTGTGCAAGAGTCCTCTCCCAGACCTCTTCACCTACCTCCAATGCTTGCCCTTCACCTGGACCCCTCCCTTGTACAGAACCATTTCCTTTTACTTTATGCAAATGTCATCAGCACCTGGCTGGTTGTGATTTCAGAGTTTCACTTGGCCAACATACCCAGCATCCCTTGCTGGTGACTAACTTAGCCCATCTGTTTTAGCAGCTAGGAGACTGCTACATCATAGTTAGTGGTGGTACAGGCTTGAAGAGCTGAATGGCCTTCCTTGCATCTGCTTTTGTTTCAAGATTTCCCCTCCCTTGTCAGGATTTCATACAGACCATTCTCTCCAGGACAGCCTGGTCTACTCAAATCCCAACACCTCCCCCTACATCCACACCAAATTCCTCTGCAATTGCAGAAGACAATACCCTTGCCTGTTGACCTCTTCCCTAATTACCTGAGACTGCAAACACCTTTCAGATATAGCAGCCATTTACTTGCTCTTCACTCAATCTCGTCAACCATTTGCTGTGTACAAATTCATCATCTCTCCATTGGAGTCAAAAAACAGACAACGTGACCATTTTGCAGGACATATACATTCTATACCCAAAAAGGGAAAAAGTAACCCCTGACTAAGTTTCGAGCCTGGAATTCACTTCCTAAGGGGTCAACCCACAGCAGGTGGACTGCAGCAGTTCAAGAAGGTAGCTCACTACCATCAAGGACAACTAAGAATGGGCAATAAATGCTGGCCAACCAGCGACACCCACATCCCACCAGATAAAAACAAATCTGCCACTTAATTTTTCTCAGGCTTACTACAGTGCTCCAGCAAGACTCAACCCCCAACTGGAGAAACACCACATCTTCCACTTGGGGACCTTGCTGTCTTCAGGACTCAAGTTTGGAGTTTAACAATTGAAACTCCTCTAGATCTTTCTATTTGACAGTGTCAAATAGAGTTTTTCTTAAAAATCAGTTTGATGACGATTATAAAACCTTGAACTTCTTTAATCTTCATTTCTCCTGAAATCTTTCTTGGAGAGAGCGAGAGCAAATCCCCTTTCTCCACTCCAAATCACATCGTGGCCAATTACATCATTGTGAATCATTTAGCCACAGCTATGGCCACTAATGCCCAAAGAATCTTTTCTGGAATTTATTTTTATTTTTCCTCATCAACTTGTTCAGAGATGTTATTCCACACTTCTGGAGCTAGGAGAGGGGAACTTGAACCAGGGTCTCCCAGTCCAATGAGACAAACACTACCACTGCAACACAAGAGGGCACTTTTAGAAAACCTATTGACTGTGCAATTTAAATACTATCCCCCACCTCTTTAGTAGATTTTGACAATCCCTACAGCAACAGCAAGGCTACCTTAAGATCGGTCCAAGGTACCAATAGAGAAGGGGCTCAAAAGTAACAGCTACCAGTCATCTTTTCAGTTTTTTATTTCAAGTTGACAGCTGGTCAATTACCTCTTACACAATAGAGTAGTAACTACAACAGTGGGTATAACTGATGTACAGGGTCTTTCAACATAGCTTATATCCTGGGTAATATGACAATCCCACAATGTCTGAATATCCTGGGCCCCTAAGCCTGGTGTTTGCTGGGATGTGCCCTCCTTGTTCCGTAATAGCTAAGTTAACAATAAAAGTAGTAACTCTAGAAATAAAGTAGGGTTTTGTGGGCCAGGCCGTAACATTGAAAATTGTTCATTTTTCCAAAAGAAGAACCATAAAAGCATATATTGGTTCAGGAACACAAGCTACATCCATCCAATCAATGTAACAGCCCAGATACAGGAAGTTTCAGCTGCTCAGTGGTAGATATTTATAAGGATCAACCTTCCAGATATCCACTAAACACAGAGCGCTCACTTCAGAGTTAACGTTGAGTCCCGTATAGCATTTCTTTTCCCAAAAGTCTGCAATTCTAAATTTCCTGAGGGAGATTCACTCCCCCTCCCTTACTCCCCCACTCCCCCACACTAGACTTGGAGTTTCTCAACATTCTTTGTTTCAGATTTCCAGCATTTTTCTTTTATTTAGTTCCAATCTCAGTAGGTAGTATCTGGTTGATTTGTCAAAAAGACCACAATCCTAATTGCACTTTATTCATCAGAATGATCAGGATAAATGAAATGAAATCAAAGCTTACAATAAGCCAAGACAACATTTAAATGGTGTAGTAGATTAGACAAACCTCACTAACATAGTAATGTTTTCTTTATATTAATATGGTTCACTACTTAACCTTTCTACACAAGTCCATCCTAAAACAAGGCATTATCACAACTTGATAGAAGGTCTCAGACCTGAAACATGAATCTTTTGTCTAGGCTTACTAAATATTTCCTAAAGAAATAGGTTTTATTTCATTATTAAGGCAACTGTTTCTTGTAATTAAGAGTCTCAATTTTAAACTAATAAATGAATATCAAATTGGGTATCAATCTTGTAGGTTTTTTTTTTTGCATACTACAAAAACCCAAAATCCAGCAATAAACAGCTATTAGACACTGGACATTAGACATTGGACACGTTACATCACAAGTTTTCAAAGTAAACCCCTTTTCAAAGGTAAAGTCCCTTTAAAAACTTGTTTTTTTTTCAGCTTACTGTTAATAACCCTTTTCGTTCCAACATACTTCTAAAAATGAAAGAGTAAGCAGTGTATGGTAAATTTTAACCAAACCACATTTTGCCACTCTATTTCATCCTAACTTTATAATTACTTGGCAAATCTTCTATTTATAGTGGGAGGTTAAGGCCTGTTAGGGTGGTGAAAGTTCATTCTTTCCTTTAGAAAAGTCTTGCAGTGTCTAAAAAGGGCGCCCACTGTTGTCTTGCTTCAGTATCACTGCCATTCACACAGTGTAGTTCCTGATCAAACACGGTTATAGTCCTCCAGGGCAGCAGGTAGCAATGTTTCCCAACACGACCCTTTTGCTGATCCCAAGAGACCATTTGTGCCCATTTTGAAGACTTGTTGTTTTTTAACCCCACCACCCACATGTCTTCCTCCAGTATAAATAGAGGCCTGAGGTAGGGCCTTTCTAGAGTTGTTGTAGAGTAAATGGTACAGGAGCAGTGAAACTGTGTAAACTAGATTGAAATGCACAGTGCAAAGGGGTGAATATGGAAAGGCTGTTGGAAACACTGCTGTGTGTAGTGGTTAAACTGCTGGACTCAGTTGGAAGTTAATAAAATGGCCAACAGACAGGAGCATTTCAGGAATTAGAAACTCTGAACTCTTAATGTTTCTCTGGAAACAAACATTAAGAGTTTGAGTTGGAATGTATTCAAAATGTAGTAAAGGAAACAAAGGGCTGGAAATAGTCCTAAACTTCAGCTGGCAGTGAGCTCAAACACTGTTGTGGTGAAAGTCTTAATTCTAAGACAAACAACATGAGAAACTTTACTCCTGGAATTCATTTTGATGTGTGTAAACCCTTAACATTGCACATCAAGAGACAGAACTTTTTAACAAAGTTTTTCATCCATTATAATGGATATTTAGTTTCTTTTCCATAGAATTAGAAACTGGAGAATGAGATCTAAAATTAGGACTAACTGATGTAGTTAATGTTGCATTTTGCATTAGAAATGCTCTAAAATCAGCAATAAAGATTTTCAACCCCAGTTTAGAGAATAACATTAGAAACAGGTGCTGATTTAAAACTATTAAAATAGTTAGTACTGATTTGAGTTAATTCATCACCCTGCTTAAGATTCAACAAGGTGAAGTTGTGAAACTGATTTTGGTCTGTGTTTTGTCTTTGGACCAAAATATGCTTGGGGCTAGTTTTTTAAACTTCTCAAGCCCAAGTAACACTCTTTCCTTCCAATGCTGTAGTGAGATTTCAAAAGTTTTATCTCGAAATTATTTAAATCAAAGTCAAATACAGAATTGTCTCCTTAAGTTGAAAACTCAAGGACTGATATGGATCAGTTGCTTGACAAATTGGTGCAAATCATTAAACTCCTGGAAGTTTGTTTGGGTTTTTGTAACTTTTTGGCTTGTCTAAACTACCTCTTTGAGCCTATTAAGTTGTTGTGAGTAAGTCTCTATACTTTGGGTCTCAAATACTAAAGATTTGTTTGTGCCTTGAAGATCACTATCTTTAAAACAACAAACATCCTGCTCTCAACACCTAAATAGCTGCTGCTGTATTAAAACCTGATTAGTTAGTCACATTGTTCAAAGCTCCAGGTGATTGGAGGTCATTGTACTGGAGGCAAATGTGATTTTTAAGGTGTCTCTAATCATGAAGGTTAGGGGCAACCCATATATCAAATAGTCATTGTTTCTCTAGTCACTTTGGTCACCCCACTTCTGGCTCTAATGTCTCTGACACCTTATGGTGAGGAAGGGGCCTAGAGTGTCCTGGGTTTAAACTTTATTAAACACAACAGCAAGGGACAGATTTGTCAGACAGCATGGTCTTAAATTCTAGGAATCTCCAACAGGGTGTCTAAGTACATTTGAATCAACATAGGTTATCTGTTGAACAAGTTGGTGGATTGGTAATACCTGCCCAATAAAGCTAGGGACAAGCTGCTGTTTTTAAGGCCTGTTTAGGATCCTGCAGTTGTTTACATAATGTTTTAGTTGGGATTACTACAAGTGTCAAAGCAGGCTTGCGGACCTATTGAATCTGCACTGACTCTCGAGAATCATCCCACCCCCTACACAGGCCAGAACTAATCCACCAAACTTGTTTGTTTGGACTAGGGGAGAAAGCAGGAGCACCATGGGATACACAGACATGAGAATGTACAAGCTTAAGACAGTCACCTAAGGGTGGTATTGAATCTGGGTCCTTGGTGCTGAGGTAGCAGTGCTAGATATTACTGAGCTACTGTGCTACTCTGAGTTGGGTTTCCCCTTGAGTCCGGGGCTGGTTTTGGTTTGGTTCTCAAGCAGTCTCCTGGGTCTTGTCAGTCTCATCACAAGATGATAGGAGCTGCAGAGGTGCTCTATGGAAGAAGCATTGAAGGTGGAAAACAAACCTCCAGTTTGCCCCTCCTTGTTAGGCCCCTCTTTTCACCCTTCTTTCTTAGATTCTGTGGCCTGTGTCCAAAATTCATGGCATCTGTCTGCTCCTGCCTGCTATGAGGTGACTACTTCCCATGTTTTGGAGGTCACCAGAACATGGTTTTGAACATTGACTGTCAAGTGTTCTCCTTGTCACAATGCCTCTGGGCTTTCTGCCCCTGCCCTCATCTGTCAGTGTAACACCATCTTTCTAATGAAGGTTCCCTGGAGGTGGAAAACCTGTGGCTGTTAACATCTGGCCAAGCTGTTCCAGGCCTGTCTGGATTCAACAGGAAGCTGCTTATGTCCAAGGCCTGGTTGTGCAGAATACTATCAGTTCTAGCTCTCTAGTTTTAGAAACGGCAGGGTCTGGCTAAATATAAACCCTGCGTCCACATTGCGAGTCCATATCCATGCTGTGTCAATATTTCTATAACAACGCTGGAGGTCATGGGTCACATTCTCCAAATTCTCAGATACATTGTTAAAGATACTGTGGAAGTCAGAGCACAGCTTGTGATTTCCCTTGAGCTATTCTGGTTCCAATTTCAAATCCAAAATCAGTCAGATACTGTTTTTGCTTTTCATGAAGCCATGCTGAATAGCTTGATTGTCCAAACATTTGGACAATTGCTATTAAGTAACAAGTAACAATTGGTCTAATTGGCCTATAACCTCACTATGTGCCTTTATATCCTCTTGTGAATTATCCTCTTGTGAATAGGGGTGTCCCATCAGGAGTTTGCTTCTCCTCTGGTACTTGGAAACCAAGAACTGGATTTGTAAATTATGAACTGACCATTTCTGCAGCAGCCACTTTGAGGGTCCCAGGATGCAAGCCATCAAGACCAGAGAATACATCTGTCATAAGCCCAATTAGTTTGGTTAACAGTGGATGCTCAAAACCTCTTCCAATGCCAAACCTTGGTGCTGCCTCAAACATAGCTTTGAAGATTTCTAGGTTTTGTCGACCCACGTCTAGTTAGTGTTGTGGGACAAGACAAGTTATTGCAAACATTTGAAATGCCAGCTCCCTTGAATGGGATTTTGGTTCATTGCTTGTATAAAACCTGGACATCATGGTTTTTAACGCTGCTTGGATCACACCATCACAGGTCCCAGTGTCTTGGAGGGTGGGTTTGGGTTTAGAACCCACTGACCCGGACTCGATTGTTTAAAAATTGGGACATTCCACTGGCACACAGTGTAGATTTAAAAAAAAAAACTCAAAAGGATGCAAAATTGGGAACTTGTTCATTTTCTCTCATTATTTGAGAGCACTCTACCTAAGGCTTCTCTAGACCTCACTGGCCCTTTGTTCAACCATCCCATCTGGGATTGAGAGTTGATGGTTGTTCTCCTCTTCCCTGGTGAACTTTATGCCCATGAGGATGTTGTTGAGTTGGTGGATTTCTTCCAGTTTGGTGTGCTTGATAATGACAAGTATGTCCACATAGCGGACCAATAGTTTTGGCTGGCTAGTGGGCAGGGCTGTCCGTTCTGGTCTGTGCATTACTGCTTCTGATACGGGTGATCCCATGGGCGTTCCGTTGATTTTATTTGCATACCTGGCCATGGAAGACCAAGTGGGTCGTGAGGCGTAAATCTAATAGTTTGGAGGGGTTGTCCTTGCTGACGGTGTTGGTGTTGTAGGGGCTCAGCACTACTAGTTCGTCTAGTAACAAAGCTAGTATTTCCGTAACTGTAAGGTTCTTGGGTAGACTTGTAGCTCAGGTCATGGGTGCTGCTGTTGGTTCGCTCGCCGAGCTGGTTCATTGTTCTGCAAATGTTTTGTTACCCTGCTGGGTAACATCAGTGCAGCCTCCGATGATGGGCTGTTATGTTTTCCTGCCCGGTATTTAAACACCGGGGTCTGTTGGATTTGATTTACCTCGTTTCCGGTTTTCCTTCACAGTGGTGTGGTATATTACACAGTTTAGTTCTGTTTGGTCACCTTTGGTGGAGAACCAGGCCTCGAGGGATTCCTGTACTTGTCTCTGTTTGGCCTGTCCTAGGATCCTGGTGTTGTCCCAATTGAACTGGTGGTCCCGGTTGTCCGTGTGAACGGAGATGAGCGAGCATCGGTCGCATTCCTTAGCCAGGGGGACGTGGATGGAAGTAAACAGTGCTGTCTTGTCAAATGAGATGACTGTGTCCTCGTGGATTCTGGTGTCTTTGTTATTGAGGAATCCTGAGGCCGAGCGGGTTGAGCAGTTCACTAGGTGTCAGTTCTGTTGTAATTCTTTAGCCAGTCTGTGTTGGTGTACCTGGGAAGGGAGTCTATGGGCCTAAAAGGGAACTTGTGGCTTGTGTACCTTGGGGAGTCCATAGAAGCAGGGTGTGTTCAATCTCTCTGGTAGTCTGTTCTGTTAGTTTCCCCTGTCTGGTGTCATTTCCTTAAGGTAGCAGTGATTTAACTTGGTGTTTGGATTTTAGTGTCACAAGTTGAGCAAATCCTTTTCACTCATCGAGGCAAATTGTACCTTGCTCAAGTAGATCAGGCTAATAGAACAAATGTAGAATACTGTTAAAGCTTACAGGTGTTTGCAGTTGACTTACCAGTCAAAAGGTGAAAACATGGGATAAAGCTGTTCATGAATCTGGTCTGTCTTCAAACTTCAATATCTCCTTGTCTGACAGGGTGGAAGAATGTCACTAAGGTGGGAGGGGTCTTTGATTATGTGGACCACTTTGCTGAGGCAGTGGGAACAGTAGACAGTCAGTGGAAGGAAGGCTGGTTTGCATGATGGGCTGGCTGTGTTCTCAAATCCAGTTTCTGACAGCCTTGGAAAGCAGGTGAAGTATTAGGCTGTGATTTTGTATCTGGATTGGATGCATTTTCTGGTGCATCTCTTACAAATTATTAAGAGTCTTTGTGGATAAACTTTGAAGGAAGGAGGTGTTTTCCTGACTATTATTGACATGACTGGACCAGGGTAGAGGACAGTGACATTTTAAGCAGGAACTTGAAGCTGTCTTGTCTCCACATCACCATTGTCAATGCTTTGGACCATTAAGTCAGTTAGATTCTTGCCTTGTTCAAGACAAATTGACTTCTCATTATGGGGCTATGAGTTTGCTTAGCACAGATGCTGGTAAAAGCTTTGCTTGCTCCTTGACTGGCGTGAGTGGCTGGTACTCAATGGTCTAATTTCCTGACCAATCTTGTTTCAGTCTCAAATACCAATCCCTCCAACAGTCTCCATTCTGGTGGTACACAAGCACGTGATAATGTCACTGTCGATGTTGAGTTTGGAAGCTTATGGGTGTGTCTGGGGTGGGGTTTTGTATTTGATTTGGAAGTGGGGTTTCAAGGAATTGGAATTGGAATCCTGTGGTACAGCTATCCCTCGGTGAAGGTGCCTTGATCCTGAGAGACTCCATGGTATCGGGGCCTGTCTGTTGACAAAGGTGTCTGATGTCTGTCTGCCAAATAAAGCCAGTCAGCTCCCTGGATTGACAGGATACAGGGTAACTTGGTGTCAGGATTGCTGAGACTGGGCCCAATTTTAGATTCATCTTTTTTCCATGTGAATATTTCCAGTGGAAGATGACGACAGATCTGGGCCACAGCACTGCACACAAACCCCACCCCCTCGCCCCCAGCCCTTGAGGAAAATGGCCACAGTGACTTCTATCTCTGACACTAGCCCTTTTTTGGGTATCACGGACCCTGCAGCTAATGGTTAGTGGGAATGGAGATTGTGGTAAAAGTTGTGCTTGGGTATCTTCCAATGTAGTTGGAAAAGGAGGACTGGGGCATTGCCCTTGTAGGTACAGGGCAGCATCACCTTGCTCACATAAACATAAACTTTTGGGATTTGATGAGCAAACAAGAGCAGCACTGAGCTCTTAGCAATGTTTGCAGTAACATAGAACAGAACATTACAGCACAGTACAGGCCCTTCGGCCCACAATGTTGCACTGACCTGTGAAACCAATCTGAAGCCCATCTAACCTACACTATTCCATTATCATCCATATGTTTATCCAATGACCATTTAAATGCCCTTTAATTTGGCAAGTCTACTACCGTTCCAGGCAGTGCATTCCACACCTTTACTGAGTAAAGAACCTCCCTCTGATATCTGTCCTATAACTATCACCCCTCAATTTAAAGCCACGTCCCCTCATGCTAGCCATCACCATCCGAGGGAAAAAGGCTCTCACTGTCCACCCTATCTAATATTCTGATTATCTTGTATGTCTCTAGTAAGTCACCTCTTAACCACCTTCTCTCGAACGAAAACAGTCTCAAGTCCCTCAGCCTTTCCTCATAAGACCTGCCCTCCATACCAGGCAACATACTGGTAAATCTCCTCTGCACCCTTTCCAATGCTGCCACATCCTTGCTATAATGCAGTGACCAGAGCTGCACCAGAGATTTGTACAGCTGCAACATGACCTCATTGCTCCAAAACTCAATCCCTCTACCAATAAAACCTAACACACCGTATGCCGCCTTAACAACCCTATCAACCTGGGTGACAACTTTCAGGGATCTATGCTCATGGACGCCGAGATCTCTCTGCTCATCCACACTACCAAGAATCCTACCATTAGCCCAGTACTCTGTATTCCTGTTACTCCTTCCAAAGTGAATCACCTCACACTTTTCCACACTAAACTCCATTTGCCACCTCTCAGCCCAGCTCTGCAGCTTATCTAGTCCCTCTGTAACCTGCAACATCCTTCCACACTATCCACAACTCCACCGACTTTAGTGACATCTGCAAATTTACTAACCCATCCTGCTATGCCCTCATCCAGGTCATTTATAAAAATGACAAACAGCAGTGGCCCCAGAACAGATAGTTGCGGTACACCACTAGTAACCGAACTCCAGGATGAATGTTTCTCATCAACCACCAGCCTCTGTCGTCTTCCAGCTAGCCAATTTCTGATCCAAACCCCTAAGTCACCCTCAATCCCATGCCTCTGTATTTTCTGCAATAGCCTACCGTGGGGAACCTTATCAAATGCTTTACTGAAATCCATAGACACCACATCAACCACTTTACCCTCATCCACCTGTTTAGTCACCTTCTCAAAGAACTCAAAGGTTTGTGAGGCACGACCTACCGTTCACAAAACCGTGTTGACTATCCCTAATCAAATTATTCCTTTCTAGATGATTATAAATCCTATCTCTCTTTATAATCCTTTCTGACACTTGACCCACAAGCGAAGTAAGGCTCACTGGTCTATAATGACCAGGGTTGTCTCTACTCCCCTTCTTGAACAAGGGGACAACATTTGCTATCCTCCAGTCTTCTGGCACTATTCCTGTAGACAACGACAACATAAAGATCAAAGCCAAAGGCTCTGCAAACTCCTCCTTAGCTTCCAGAGAATCCTAGGATAGATCCCATCCGGCCTAGGGGACTTATCTATTCTCACACTTTCCAGAATTGCTAACACTTTCTTATGAACGTCAATCCTGTCTAGTCTAATAGCCTGTATCTCAGTATTCTCCTCAACAACATTGTCTTTTTCCTTTGTGAACACTGAAAAATATTCACTTAGCGCCTCTCCTATCTCTGCGGACTCCATGCACAACTCCCCACTGCTGTCCTTGACTGGCCCTAATCTTACTCTAGTCATTCTTTTATTCCTGACATACCTATAGAAAGCTTTAGGGTTTTCCTTGATCCTACCTGCCAAAGACTTCTCGTGTCCCCTCCTGGTTCTTCTTAGCTCTCCCTTTTTAGGTCCTTCCTGGCTAACTTGTAACACTCAAGCGCCCTAACTGAGCCTTCACGCTTCCTCTTTACATAAGCCTCCTTCTTCCTCCTTGACGAGATTCAACTTCTTCAGTAAACCCCACGGTTCCCTTGCTCGACTGCTTCCTCCCTGCCTGACTGACAGGTACATAGCAAGGGCACGCAGTAGCTGTTCTTTGAACAAGCTCCACACTTCAATTGTGCCCAGCCCCTGCAGTTTCCTTCCCCATCCTATGCATCCTAAATCTTGCCTAATTGCCTTTCCCCCAGCTATAACTATTGCCCTGCAGTATATACCTATCCCTTTCCATCACTGAAGTAAAAGTAACCAAACTGTGGTCACTATCACCCAAGTGCTCACCTACCTCCAAATCTAACACTTGCCCTGGTTCATTACCCAATACCAAATGCAATGTGGCCTTGCCTCTTGTTGGCCTATCTACATACCGTGTCAGGAAACCCTCCTGCACGCATTGGACAAAAACTGACCCATTTAAAGTACTCGAACTATAGCGTTTCCAGTCAATATTTGGAAAGTTGAAGTCCCCCATAACAACTACCCTGTTCCTTTTGCTCCTATCCAGAATCATCTTTGCAATCCTTTCCTCTACATTTCTGGAACTTTTTGGAGGCCTATAGAAAACTCCCAACAGGGTGACCTCTCCTTTCCTGTTCCTAACTTCAGCCCATACTACCTCAGTAGACGAGTTTGCATCAAATGTGTTCTACCACTAATACCGTCCTTGACTAACGATGCCACACCTCCCACTCTCTTACCACCTTCCCTGATCTTACTGAAACATCTCAACCCCAGACCCTGCAACAACCATTCCTGTCCCTGCTCTATCCATGTCTCCGAAATGGCCACAACATCGAAGTCCCAGGTACCAACCTGTGCTGCAAGTTCACCAACACCCAGGAGCATCCGGAATAAGGTGGTAGTGGACAAACTTCAAACCACCTTCCTGCCTGCCGGTACACTCCTTATTCATGACCTCACGACTCTCAACCTCCTGTACACTGGAGCTACAATTCAGGTTCCCATCCCCCTGCTGAATTAGTGTAAACCGTCCCAAAGAGCATTAGAAAATTTTTGCCCCCCGCCCCCTCAGCATATTGGTACCCCTCTGGTTCAGGTGTAGACCATCCCATTTGTAGAGGTCACACCTACCCCAGAATAAGCCCCAATTATCCAGGTATCTGAATCCCTCTCTCCTGCACCATCCCTGTAACCACATGTTCAACTGCTCTCACTCCCTATTTCTTGCCTCACTAGCATGTGGCATGGGTAACAAACCAGAGATTACTGTTCGAGCTCTAAGCTTCCAACCTAGCTCCTTGAATTTCTGCCTTACGTTTCCCATCCCTTTTCCTACCTATGTTGGTGCCTATGTGGACCACGACTTGGGGCTGCTCTCCCTCCCCCTTAAGGATCCCGAAAACACGATCTGAGACATCACGGACCCTGGCACCTGGGAGGCAACACACCCACTGAGTGTGTCTCGTTCCCGCAGAATCTGCTATCTATCCCCTTAACTATGGAGTCCCCAGTGACTAATTCTCTCCTCCTCTGCCCTCTTCTGAGCAACAGGGACAGACTCTGTGCCAGAGACCTGTACCCCATGGCTTACCCCTAGTGAGTTGTCCCCCCAACAGTATCCAAAACAGTATACTTGTCATTGAGGGGAACGGCCACAGGGGATCCCTGCACTGTCTGTCTGTTCCCTTTCCGTCCCCTGACTATAACCCATCTACCTCTTTCCTGTACCTGAGGTGTGACTACCTCCATGTGTCTCCTCTCAATTACCCCCTCAGCCTCCCGAATGATCCGAAGTTGATCCTGATCCTGATCCAGTTCCCTAACACTGTTTCAGAGGAGCTGGAGTTGGGTGCACTTTCTGCAGATTGTCAGTGGGGACACTAGTGGTGAGCCTTATCTCCCACATCCTACAGGAGGAGCATGCAACTGCCCTAACATCTGTTCCCATTGTTCTGAATTCCCAAAAACAAACTATTGGAAAGAAAACCAGTAACCTCACCAAATCAGCACTCAGAACCTTTTTTGTTTAGAGGAGGATGATGAGTGGGAGACACTGCCTAAGTAGTGTTTTGGGTAAAGCAACCGCCCAAATATATTACCTCACTTACTCAGCTATCCCGTATCCACTCCTGCTCAGCGTGTGCTCTGCCTATTCACAAGGTAAGACTTTTATACTAGAAAAGCTTATATTCCCAGGCTGCCCTCGCTCCTCCTTCTGCACTCCCACTGCTGAAACGACTGAAAATTTCTGTACTTTCTATAAGACTTGCTCCCCAGCACTCCTGAACAGAGAGGATTTTTTCAAAAATTTCAGAGCCTCCATTGCTTGACTGCCTCTGTACATGGTACCCATGGTAATCTCTGTCCCTTGATTGCACCAGGGTCCCCAGATGCCACTCCAGCTCTGCAACTCCAGCTTTCAGGAACTGTAGGTTCAGACAGTTCCTGGGCACTAGAAATGTGCCTGGTTTCCAACTTTTTGGAGGACAGTTGGAAACACTGCAACAGAATGTTTGTTTGGGGCTGGCAGTACTGTTACACCAGGCTTCTCCATTATGCCCTTTACACCCACAAAGTCTCCTCCCAGAACGTGAATAAACCATGTCTCAGCACCTTCCTGTTTGGATCATACTGTCAGGCATGTTCTCTGCCCAGAGTGGGATGTTATCAGTGACTTTTGTGGGAGCAGTTGGCTCAGGTATCTGACAACTGCTTTGGGTCCCAAATCATGGAGACTACATGAAAGGCAGGCTAACTGTCTTTGATAGAAAGTAGTGAACCAAATGGCTTTCTCACTGAAATCTTGGTTATTTTGTAAATTCCTTGTGGGCCTTTGGACTCTCATCACCTTAGTCCTCTGATCACAGAATTGTAAATCCCGGCTTCGGGAAAGCTAATGCTGTGCAATCTATTAATGGTCAGACTGTGAAGGGAAGGTAATCCAAGCTGCTTCTCCATGGAATATGGGGGCTGTTTATCAGGTCACCATTAATTGTTCCTCCCTAATTGCCCTGGAAGGGAGTACCCACCTTGAACTGCTGTAGTCTCGGAGGTGAGTACACGCACCGTGATATTGGACTCAGTGACACTGAAGGTGCAGTGATAATGGTCAATCAGGATGTCACATGGCTCCAGGGGAGTGGGTGGTGTTCCCATGTATCTGCTGCCCTGTCCTTGTGCGATGGTGGCACTTGTGGTTTGCTCCAAGGGCTGTCCAGAGCTGAGTTGTTGCAGTGTGTTCTATAGTACCACAAGTTTGGGGATCGTACCTAGACAAAATCCTGCAAACACCCTAAAGGAGTTGGCATCTGCTGGAAATGGTCAATCTGCCTGTCTCTGGATCCAGAGGGATCTTGGGAATAGTGCGGCCTTCACCTTGATTGGGTTTGGAGCTTTTGGCATGAGGTCTTGCTCAAATATTCCATGTGCCAGTACCATCAGTGTTCTCCTTGAACCCATTTAGTTTCCATTGTTTGACATGAGCCTGTATAGACAAGGGCACCCCCCCTAAGGCCTGAGTATTGATCCAAACATGAGAACTCTGAGCAGGAGGTAGCCATTCAGACCCTTGAGCCTGTTTTTAGCCATTCAAGAAGCATGTGGCTGAGGTCATCTTGGTCTCAGCGCTACTTCCTGTCACCCTTTCACCTCTGAAAGGTGATGTAGGTACAGTGTGGGGTTGAAAAGGTGGATTGTGCTGTGTGACAGGAGCAGCCTGCTGGGTGACACCAACTTACTGAATGTTTAAACAAAGGCCTGTTTCTCTTGCAATTCTCCGTGAAGGCCAGTGGTTTGGAGCCCTGCCTCTGAGCAGGAGTGGCATCTGTATCTGCAACTCACTGACTGGGGTAGGGTGACCTGCCTTGGAAAGCTGCCTGTTCATCCTGTAAAACTAGTTCTGGTGTCTGAGTGGGAGGCTTGAAGGATGGGGGTTTTGAAGGTGGGAGAATCTGCATTGGTGGTGGTACAGCCTTGTCTAACCACTGTTTAGACTCCTGGCCTGCAGTCTACCTCTCCAACATGAGGAAGGAGGAAGATTAGATAAGGTTGTTGCTGTGAAAGTCAAGTCCACTGTGTGCCTCCAGCTGCAAAGATGCCCCACCCTCACTCCAGTTGGTGTGAATCCAGTAGGAGCTCCCCCTGTACGAGATAGGTATCCTTCTCAATTCTCCTTCCACATCTGGCACAGGGGAAGGCCATAGCAGTGAAGATATTTTGAAAAGACAAGCTGGAGATGGCAGTGGGTCAGGCAGCATTGGGGAACAAGCTAACGTTTCAAGTCCAGGGGTGACTGTCAGAGCTGATGGGAAGTGGGAAAATGCTGCCCCTTGCACATAGTATGGGGGTTTGGAGTGCTGGGGGAGCAAGGTGGCTGATGATCTAGATTGTGATCAGAATGTTCTGCCCTTCTCAGAATGGTGTCTCTAACTGCCAGAGTTGAAAGAGAAGACAGTCCCACTGGGTGTGGGAAGGTGGGGAGAGAGGACATGGTGACGGAGAACGGAACAAGTAAAGCTAAAAAGGAAGAAATGGGATGCAGTTGTCCATATTGAGCCCAGAAGGCCATAAAATGTAGTGTCTGAGGGATGAGATGTTGTTTGTGCTGTGATTCACAGGAACACTGAAGTGCGCTGGGGCCAGACACGTGGGTAGGAGAGCAGGACGCTGTGTTAAAACAACCTGCTATTGGAAGGTCAGGGTCCTGTTTGTGCACAGACCCGGGGGTGTTCCGCAAAGCGGTCACCCCAGTCTGCATTTGGTTTGTCCAATGAAGAGGAGGCCACGTTGGGTGCAGTCAGTACAATACACAAGATTGGAGGAGGGACAGGTGAAATGCTGCTTCACCTGGAAAGACTGTACAGGCCCTTGGATGGTGAGCAGGGAGGTGGTGAAGGGGCAGGTGTTGCACCTTGTGTGGTTATGTGGGAAGGTGGGGGTGGCGCTGGAATGGATGAGTGTCCCAGAGGGAATATCGCTGTGGAATGCAGACAGGGGAGTGAGAGGAAGATGTTTGGCAGTCGGGATTCGTGTGAAGTGGCAGAGAATGAATTTCAAGAGGCTACCGGGATGAAAAGCGATGACAAAGGGCACCCAATCACAGGCAAGAGCAGAAGCACAAGTGATGGGTGAGATGCAGTCGAGGGACCAGTCAGTCAGAATGAAACCATTATGAAAGAAGGAAACCATGTCAGCAGCACTTTTTTAGATGATGCCACCATCTAAACAGATGCGACCTAGGCAAAGGAACCTGGAGAATGGGATGGAGCCCTTGCACGATGTGGGTGGTGAAGAGTTTTAGTGAAGGTCGCTGTTGGAGCCAGTGGCTTTGTAGTGGATGGCAGTGGGCAGTCCACTTCCTGAAATACAGCGTGTCAAATGGATGATGGGAGTTTTAGAGGGATGGAAATTGGAGGCAAAATGAAGAAATTGTTTAAAGCCCAGGCAGGTTGAGGGGGGTGCTGATGCTCTTGTGCGTGTACCAAGGAGTGTGGGAGAGGGCTTATGTAAGATTGGAGCAAGGATTGTTCCACCTCACCCATCAAGAGGTGGGCATAACTGCATCCTGTATGGGTGCTGGTAGCCCATCCTTTAATGTGGCAGAAGTGTGATGAATTGAAGGAGGAAATTTTCAGCCAAGTGCTGGATGGGGATTGTTCGGGCATCTGCAAGCTCTGATTCTTCCTTGACCAGACCATTCTGGTGGGGAATGGAGGTAGAGAGGTGTCACACCTGCCTCTGGATCAATGCAGGTTCCCAGGTGTTGAGATTCTCTTGGGAATGTAGTTCATGTTATTGCCTCGAAGTGCAATGTTTTTTCACATTGGTCTTCCTGTTGTGTTTTCATTTGGAAGCCTTTATTCATGCCGGCGAGTCTGTTATTCCAGAACAGTTGGACAATTTTCAGGTTCTTCACCATTGCAGTGCACAAGTCACTCTGCACTGTACCTTGGGACAGCTGATCCTCCTCATTGCCAATAGCATGGAGATTCCTGTACTGGCTCCCTTGAGGGTGCATATCATTGGATCCAGTGTGACATGGAACAGAATGGTTGTTTTGTATATCCTGAGTGCAATGAAGTTGTGTTTTTTTTTGTTAGCCTGTTTTTGCTGGGATTTCAGTAACAGTCGGTGTAAAATTGATTATAAAGGCCTTAGCAAGATCTGAAGATAACGGAGGTCTTTCAAGTTCAATTTGTTACCTTGAGTGATCTTGGCCAGGTCTGCAAGATGTATTGCCAGGCAAACAAACACTTGAAAAATTATAAATTGGAGGTTTTAGCCATGATTTTCACAAATGCTGAGCAGCATGGGGCCAATTTATGATAGGCATCCAGGTATCCATGTCTGAGCTTTGGCAGGTCTTGTCAGCAGGAAGACTGTTTTTTGACATGTCAGGGATTGAAGAATCAAATGAGATCTCACACTGAAGAGTCGTGGGATCTTAGGTATCACTGTCATAGATCCTTTTTGAACATCTCCCACCTTCATGCTGTCAGGTCCCACCACACTGGGGCCAATGTTATTTCCTTTTTGGCTTCATCAATTGCCCCTTCAAAGGGTTTCTCAGGCAATATCCCAGACAATGCATGTCTTCAGCCATGGAAGTTAACTTTTAAGTTCAGGACCCAATCTGATTTCGACTGTCATTCTCTATCTTTTTTAATGAAGAATTCTACCATTCTTTTGGTCACGCTTTCCTCAAAGGATGTTACACAACAATGTTGCTGATTTAATTCTCCTCCTCAAACAACACCCAGTTAGGAACAGCCTAGTTGGTTCCTTGACATTTGTCAAGGCAACTATCCATGCGTTCCAGGAAATCCCCCTCCATCGCATGGTACTGCTACCAGTTTGGGTGGAGCGATCAATATGCAGATTGAAGTCACCTGTTATAACTGCTATACCCTTAGTGCATGCATCTCTAATTTCCTGTTTGATACAGTCCCCAGTATCAAAACTACCGTTTGGTCTGTACACAAATCCCACTAACATCTTTATCCCTTTGATGTTGTGTAGCTCCACCCGTACAGATTCCACATGGTCCAAGCTAATGATCTCCTTCACTAATAGTGTTGATCTCCTCCTCTTCCTGAACCAGCAGCACTACCCCATCTCCCTTGTATCTGTTCGGTTCATCTTTCCTGAACATGGAATAATCCTGGATATTGCGTTCCCATCCTGAAGCCAGGTCTGTGATTCCCCACTACATCGTATCCATCAATAGCTGCGTATGCAGTTGATGCAGCCACCTGCGGTACAAATGTTCCTTGCATTGAGACAGAGCCTTCAGGGTCATGTTTTTACTTTCATGGCCCTTGTGGAATCATGGTGTCGGGTGGCCCTCTTCTGGATTTCTGATTTTTGGTTTCTCTGCCTTCCACTGCCCCTGAGTCCTTTATTTGCGTCCCCAGTTTTGCCTTTCCTCTGACATCCTGCATTGGTTCCCATTTTCTGTCAGATTAGGTTAAACCCTCCCCAACAGCATGAGCTAACACTCGGCCCCTCGGACACTAGTTTCAGTCCTGCCCAGGTGCAGACTGTCTGGTTTGTACTGGTTCCACCTCCCCACAGAAACTGTTCCAAATTCCTGGGACTTTGAATCCCTCCCTCTTGTACCATCCCTCTTGCCACTTATTCATAACTATACTGCCATTCCTACATAGACTAGAACCTGATGCTAGCAAGCGTGAGGCTACGACCACCTTCTGAGGTCCTCCTTAAAAAACTAACTCCTGAATCCCTAAATTGAGGTTGTATGACTGCAATGTGTTTAATTTTGTTTTAAACCTGTATTGTTGATGCCTATGTGCACCACCACAGCGCGCTGTTCATCCTCCCTGTCCAGAATGTCCTGCTGAGACTTGCTTGACCCTTGCCCCCGGGAGGTAACATACCATCTTGACCTCTTGTTTGCAACCACAGGAGCTTACCTAGTCCTCTTACAATTGAAACCCCTGTAACTATTGCTCTGCGACACTTTCTCCTGTCCTGTGCAGCAGAGCCAGCTATGGTGCCATGTGCCAGGCTCTGCCACCTTCTCTGGTGCCCCATCTCCCCCCAACTGTATCAAAAATGGTTTACCTGTTTTGGAGGGAGATGACTGCAGGGATCCCTGCACTGCCTTCCTAGTCTTCCTATGGTCACCTATTCCCATTCCCCTCTCCCTCAATTTTTATCTCTGGAGTGACCAATTATAGTGGGTGTTATCCATGATTCCCTCAGCTCTGGAGCATCCATGAGGCTGTTGAGTGGTCAGGTAGGAGCTACAGCTGGGGACACTTCCTGTACGTGAAGTAGTCAGGAACAATGCCAGGGTCCCCGAGTTCCCACCTGGCACAGGAGCAGCATGACACAGGTTGGGGATCTCCTGCCATGAGTTACCCTAAGGGGTAACAACGAGGGCAGCAAAGCCAAGTAATAAAAAGAAAACTAGTCACCAGCCACTCAACTTAGCTGCCGACTGTCAAGGCTCAATTTCATTTTTCCTTTTACCCTCCTTGCCTTCAGCTGCAGTAGTTCACTGCTCCGACTGCCTTGCCTCATTGCTGATCACCCTCCTCATCAAAGCCTACTGAAACTTGCACTAGTACTTTGAATAGAAAGCAACCCTTCTCAACATGGCTATTTCATTGCAGTTTTTCCCCTCTCTTTTTATCCATTCCTGGGAGGTTGCTGGTGACAGAGCTCACTCCTAGAATCCTCTTTAGTTGATTCTCAGTAGCACCCTCCATTGGGATGGGCGGTGATACGTTTTGCTCTTGAGCCCAGGGAGGAGAGAGACTCAAACCCCATCCCCATCCCCATAAAATTGGGAGAGGACAACAGGAGAAAATTTTGGATAGAAACTGGAATTATCTGTTCTGAATTTATAACCGGGACTACTGATGGGGAATCTGTTGAAAACCTTAAAGAATGAGGGGAGGATTTCCAGACTTGGAAATGCAAAAGAAATTCCAAGCTCAAAGTCTTCAGTCACATCAGTCAACTGAAGTGGAATCATTGGCCTTGATGTGTGAGGAGGAATGTCTTCTGAGAAGAGGTCAGATACCAGAGACAGGAAAATTTACCAAGCAGCGAGCTGAATCAGAGCATTATAGTAGAACACTGACAGTGGAAAGATCCTGAGCCAATTCCACAGCGAGACAAAGGGTCACCTCACTTGGGTGTGGAAACACCAGTGTACATTTTGTTGTGTGGGCTCTGGTTTCAACTCGAGACAATTCGGCAGAGGAACACAAATACGGGCACCATGGACATATGAGTGCAGTGGTAAGATGGAGTTTGAGTTTCCAAGCCATGGGTGAGCACATGTTCATGTGCTCCCATGAGAATGCTACTCCCAGCCCTGCTGAGGTGCAGAGTTGCACATGGTTTCCTTTCCAAAACCCCAGGAATTCAATCCACACGCACACTGACTCGTAAGGCCTCTGCCTGCTTCAAATCATGATTTTTCACACTCACACCTCAGCCCACTTTGCTGTTTTCTCCATACCCTTGGGTTCCCTTCAGCCTGCAGAGCTATATCTAATGCTGCTATACATGCCACCAGCTGCCATGGTCAGGTTTCAACTCCTTGGCAAAGGATTAGCCTGGGTCTAGAAATGCAATCACATGACCACTGCCATCTCTGAAGCTGTGTTGTATACTAACTCTAGTGAAGCAGGCTGACTGGTCCTTGTTGTTTTAGGGTCTGGGTATTTGTGGCATGGCACATTACATAATATCCATCCCTAATTGCCCTAGAATCGAATGCTTATGGTTAGCCATTTCAGAGGGCAACTAACAGCCTAGAACCTTGAACTCGGTGGAAAACTCACATCCCCTTCCAAAAGGATATGAAACAAGACTGATTTTAACAATAAGCAATATTTTATCAGTCGAAGTCACAAGAGTTTGTTTCCAACTGCAACCACTCTGGGCAGCTCAGCTGTTGTGGAATTTAATCTAACACAATAAATGTGGACCCCAATGAAGATGGAGCTGTTTGGATCAATGATACTGTCCATGGGAATCCAATGGAACTACAAAGAGCAGTAAGCACTTGAAACAAAACAAAAGGGTCTGCAATCAGGCAGGCAGCTAGCCTGCCTACCACAAACCCCCAGGGATACCCTTGTCGAAGAATTCTGTCTCTGCTCAGTGTAATTTTCTCCATCTGTGAGTCTCCTGCTTTTTCCGATTGTTCCAAGTAGTTCTTCCTGGAGTGTTACAATGGAGGAAGTGCAATTGTGTATCTTCACAACAGTCTATGGGTCAGAAAGCTGAGGATCAAGTCGCAGAGGGTGGAGCTAAACAGTCTCCGTTCTGAGATCAGTCTCGAGGCGATAATGGTGTTGAAGGTGGAGCTGTAATTAACAGAGCGTGTTGTAGGTATCCTCTGATTATCTAGATGTTCCAGGGCTAGGGAAATGGCATCCTCTGTGAGCCTGATACATTGGTAGGCAGGTTGGGAGACTGGAGTTGATGTGGGCCATGACCTGCCTCTTGAAGCACTTCACGATTATGGAGGTTAAAGCCACTCAGCAGTAGTGGTTAAAGGAAGTTGTATGTGATTTCTTTTGGACCTGGGACAAGGTCTCTTTGAAACAACTGGGTCCTTTGACTTGTAGGAGGGAGATGTTGGTGAGTAGATCCAGCTGCTCTGCACAGGATAGAGCGCTTGGTTGGGGACACCGTCCAGGCTTGTTGCTTGGCTTGGGTTAACTCCCAGCAGGAGCAATCTGATCCTTGCAGTGGTGACAGAGGGAGTCTGTCCAAGGCAGGAATCACTGCCACTAGCATTTTTGCTCAAACCAAACATGAAAACCACTCAGGGATATCTGCTGTCTTGCTGTGGTTCACTTTGTATCCTGTAATATTGTTTAGACCTTGCAATATATCACAGGTGTTTGTTTGGGCCTCTAACTTGGTCCAGTACTGCCATTTGGCATCTCTGATGGCTTTGGAGATCCTCTCTGGATTTCCTGTATTGGTCTGGGTCACCTGAGTTTAAATGCTGCATGTCTGGCCTTCAGTAGGGAGTGAGTTTCCTGGTTTGTCCAAGGTTTCCAGTTGGGAACACATCTGATAACTGTGGTACACAGTCCTCTTTATTTGCGAATGAAGCCCATGCCAGTGATGGGTCCTCATCTGGTTTACCACTGAGTACCTGAACATGGTGCAGTCCTGGAGATGGTCTTTCACAGTCTCGGGCCAGCACGGTACTATGGAGATCGGTCTTCCTGTTTGAGTTTCTGCTTGTCAGATGGGAGGAGGAACACTGCTATGATGTGATTTTTGTCTGGAGTGTGGGCATGGGAGAGACTCCAACATCGGAGTCAGAAGAGGCCACTTGGCCTTTTGCTGTTAACCACTATCATGAGTAATTGTTCAAGTCAATAGCCTAATCCTGCTTTCTCCCCATCACCTTTAACCCCATTCACCCCAAGTGCTATATCTAGTCACCTCTTGAATACATTCCATGTTTTGGCATCAACTACTTCCTGTGGTAATGAATTCCACAGGCTCACCACTCTCTTTGGGTGAAGAAATGTCTCATCTCCATCCTAAATTGTCTACCCCAAATCAGCTCAGCGAGAAAATCACATTCTCCCCACTACCAATGTTAGGCTCACCAGTCTATAATGCCCTGTTTTCTCTCTACCTCCCTTTTTTGACAATTGGTGTGACATTAGCCACCCTCCAATCTGTAGGGACTGTTCCAGAGTCTAAAAGAATACTAGAAGATGACCACCAATGCATCCACGATTTGTAGAGCAACTTCCTTAAGTAATCTGGGATGTAGATTATCAGGCCCTGGGATTGATTTGCTTTTAATCCCATCAGTTTCCCCAGTAACATTTCTCTACTAATATTGATCTGCCTCAAATCTTATATTGGTTCTTCTTTCTCACAAGAGGACACCAGATAGCAGAAAATGTTTGAGAATGCATGTATTCAGTTGCTCAGCCATTTTTTTGTCCCTATGTTTTGTCTTCCTCAATCTTTCTCTTCACGTACTTACAGCAACTTAGTCTTTGCGAAAGCCAGCTTGTAAGGAACTTGTAATCTCCCCTGAATAAATTCCTTGGTCCTTCTCTGCTGAATTCTGAACTGAAATCGTCATTTTACTATTTTGCTTGGTCAATCTATACGTTGCTTTTGGATCGGATACTAGATCATTTCATAAGAACATAAGAACTAGGAGCAGGAGTAGGCTGTCCGGCCCTTTGAGCCTGCTCTGCCATTCAATAAGATCATGGCTGATCTTTTTTGTGGACTCAGATCCACTTACCTGTGCTCTCCCTGTATCCCTTAATTCCTTTAGTATTCAAAAAAATCTACCTTAGCTTTAAAAACGTTTACTGAAGTAGCGTCAACTACTTGGCAAGGAATTCACAACCCTCTGGGTGAACAAGTTCCTTCTCAATTCAGTCATAAAGTGGCTCCCTCTAATCTTGAGGCTATGCCCTCTTGTCCTAGCTTTACCTGCCAGTGGGAACATCCTCTCTACTTCTACCTTATCTATTCCCTTCATAATTTTATATCTTTCTAGAAGATCCCTCCCCCTCAATCTTCTGAATTCCAATGAATATAACCCCAATCTACTCGGTCTCTCCTCGTAAGCCAACCCCCTCAACTCCGGAATCAACCTCGTGAACCTCCTCTGCACCCCCTCCAGTGCCAGTACGTCCTTTCTCAAGTAAGGAGACCAAAACTGCACACAGTACTCCAGGTGTGGCCTCACCAGCACCTTGTACAGCTGCAACATACCCTCTCTGCTTTTAAACTCAATCCCTTTAGCAATGAAGGACAAAATTCCATTCGCCTTCCTAATTACTTGTTGTACCTGCAGACCAACCTTCTGTGATTCATGCACAAGGACACCCAGGTCCCTCTGCATAGCAGCATGCTGCAGCTTTTTAGCATTCAATCTGCTGGGACTGCCCCAGATTCGAGTGAATTTTGGAAAATTACTGCCAGTGCACCTGCTATTTCTCCTGCCATCTCTTTCAGTACCCTTGGATGCATTCCATCAGGGCCAGGAGACTTATCAATCCTTAGTTCCATTAGCTTGCCCAAAACTACCTCTTCCATAATAATGACTGTGTTTCCAGGTCCCAATGTGGACCACAACAATTAGATCCTCCCCGTCGTGCTCCAATGACCTTACAAGCCGGTCAGAGATGTCCCAAACCCTGGCACCGGGCAGGCAACATAACATGCGGGACTTCCAATCCGGCTTGCAAAAGATACTATCTATCCCCCTAATTATAGAATCCCCTATAACAACCACTTGTCTTTTTGCTCCCCCCTCTTGAATGGCCTTCTGCACCATGGTGTGGTGGTGAGCTGGCTTATCGCCCGGCAGCCCTTTTCCTCTTCCTCATCCGTACAGGGAGCAAGCATCTCTTACCTGTTAGGGCAGCACGGTGGCTCAGTAGTTAGCACTGCTGCCTCAGCGCCAGGGACCCAGGTTCGATTCCAGCCTCGGGTGACCGTGCAAAGTCCACACAGACGTTCTCCCTGTGTCTGCGTGGGTTTCCTCTAGGTGCTCCGGTTTCCTCCCACAATCCAAAGACATGCGGGTTAGATGGATTGGCCATACTAAATTGCCTGTAGTGTTCAGGGATGAGTAGATTAGGTGGGTTACAAGGGGATGGGTGTGGTTGGGATACTCTGAGGTTCGGTGTGGACTTGTTGGGACGAAGGGCCTGTTTCCACACTGTAGGGATTCTGGATTTTAGATTGCTTCCACTCCTGAACTCAGGATCCCCCTACCTGCCTCACTTGCAGTCACACCCTGTTGTCCCTGATCACTAACTGAATGTGAATTAGTTAATCAACCGGGTGTAACTGCCTCCTGAAAGTGTCCAGGTAACTCTTCCCCTCCCGGATGTGCCGCAGCGTTTGAAGCTCAGGTTCCAGATCTTCAACTCTGAGCCGGAGTTCAAGCCAAACACTTGCTGCAGATGTGGTCACTGCTGTTGACGATGGGATCAGCCAGCTCCCACATCCAGCTGCAGCACATCACCTGCCCAGCCATCTCTACTGAGTTACTTACTTTATTACTTGATATAAATTTGAATTAATACTTCTCTGCTATGGTCTTTTCAAATAACCAATTAATAGATAAATAAAATGTACATGGTTAAAAATTTACATGATACAGAAGAAATGGAAAAGCCTTACCTTAGCGACACACCAGAGTCCTTTTGTTAGAGGAGGAGGGCGGGTGGGAGACACTACATGTGTAGTGCCTCTGGTTCAACTGCTGCCCAAATATATTCCTAGCAGCCCCCTGGTCCTTGCTGTCGCCTCTCCCTCCGCTGTGTGTAAAACGAAGGCCAAATGTAGTGCCATTCCCAACATGACCACTGCAGTTTGGTGGTCATGCACTAACTGCCCACTTTTGTGGACTGTTTGGTCACCCATTGCCTCCTATCCTCTAGACAGATGAGCGGTGGTGTGACCACCTCTCGACATGCTATTTGCCTATCTCCCAGCCTCATGAATGTGCCCTGGGTGTCTCCAAACACTGGTCAGATGCCAGAAGCTGGAGCTGCAGCTGGGAGCACTTGCTTTACATAAGACCGTAAGGCCATTCGGCCCATCGAGTCCACTCCGCCATTTAATCATGGCTGATGGGCATTTCAACTCCACTTACCCGCACTCTCCCCGTAGCCCTTGATTCCCGCGAGATCAAGAATTTATCAATCTCTGCCTTGAAGACATTCAACGTCCCGGTCTTGACTGCACTCCGTGGCAATGAATTCCACAGGCCCACCACTCTCTGGCTGAAGAATTGTCTCCTCATTTCTGTTCTAAATTGACCCCCTCTAATTCTAAGGCTGTGCCCACGGGTCCTAGTATCCCCACCTAACGGAAACAACTTCCCAGCGTCCACCCTTTCTAAACCATGCATTATCTTGTAAGTTTCTATTAGATCTCCCCTCAACCTTCTAAACTCTAATGAATACAATCCCAGGATCCTCAGCCGTTCATCGTATGTTAGGCCTACCATTCCAGGGATCATCCGTGTGAATCTCTGCTGGACATGCTCCAGTGCCAGTATGTCCCTCCTGAGGTGTGGGGCCCAAAATTGGACACAGACCGTCACTTGGGACATGGGCAGCATCCAGGACACCCATAGGTCAAAAGCTGCACTTTCTGATGGGTTGACCACTTATGACGTGTAGTTGAGGGTTTTATGTGTTTCTTTTAGAACAAAGGTTCACAGTCATGAGAATTGCCATAGTGCTGGGGGCCTCTTGTGTATTGTGCAGCTGTGGTGTGTCTTCCATGCCAGACTAGAGTAGAGTTCAACAGGGTTGTCTTTCCCTTCTGATTCTGCCAAGTGGCTCCCTTTTGGGTATGGTCACACAAGATAGCAAGTAGGGGAAGAGGGAATCTTGTTCACCCATTCATGGGTATCTCTAATTGGATAACAGCACTTGGCCGTTTGTCAGTCATTCATTGGGAGTTTTGTCACCTTTTTGATGCCACGTCTATCACAGCCACATGGTCTGATGAAAACAGCCTGAAGACAACCTGGGGGCAAGTCACTAAACAATGAAGATCTTAGAAAATATTGTGCAAAAGGAAATGTAGAGCCAGCAAGCTGTGCTAGTTAACGAGTCAAACACTTGGGCATTTTACATGGAACAGTACAGCACAGTACAGGCCTTTTTGGCCCGGAGTGTTCTGCCAACCTATCATCCGACTAAGGTCAATCTACCTAGCATATCCTGCAGTTTACTATCCTCCATGTGCCTATCCAAGAGTTGCTCAGAAGTTTCTAAAAGTATCTGACTCCACTACCACTAGCAGCACACCCTTCCACATGCCCACCACTCTCCATGTGAAGAACCTACCTCTGACATCTCCCCTATACCTTCCTCCAATCACCTTAAAATTATGCCCCTTGTAATAGTCATTTCCACCCTGAGGAAACAGTCTGACTATCCACTCTATCGCCCTCATCTTGTACACCTCTATCAAGTCACCTCTGATCCTTCTTAGCTCCAATCAAAAAAGCCCTAGCTCCCTCAACCTTTCCTCATAAGACCTGCCCTCCAGTACAGGCAGCATCCTGGTAAATCTTCTCTGCACCTTCTCTTCAGTTTCCACATCTTTCCTGTAATGAGGTGACCAGAACTGAGAACAATACTCCAAGTGTGGCCTAACCAGGGTTTTATGTGTTTCTTTTAGAACAAAGGATCACAGTCATGCTGCAGCAGAACCTCATGGCTCTGAAACTCAATCCCTCCACCAATAAAAGCTAAAACACTGTACTCCACCTTTAACCATCCTATCAACCTGGGTGGCAACTTTCAGGGATCTATGCACATGGACACAGATCTCTCTGCTCATCCACACTACCAAGAATCCTACCATTAGCCCAGTACTCTGTATTCCTGTTACTCCTTCCAAAGTGAATCACCTCACTTTTCCACACTAAACTCCATTTGCCACCTCTCAGCCCAGCTCTGCAGCTTATCTATGTCCCTCTGTAACCTGCAACATCCTTCCGCACTATCCACAACTCCACCGACTTTAGTGACATCTGCAAATTTACTAACCCATCCTGCTATGCCCTCATCCAGGTCATTTATAAAAATGACAAACAGCAGTGGCCCCAAAACAGATCATTGCGGTACACCACTAGTAACTGAACTCCAGGATGAACATTTCCCATCAACCACCACCCTCTGTCGTCTTCCAGCTAGCTAATTTCTGATCCAAACCCCTAAATCACCCTCAATCCCATGCCTCCGTATTTTCTGCAATAGCCGACTGTGGGGGACCTTACCAACCGCGTTACTCTCATCCACCTGTTTGGTCACCTTCTCAACAAACTCAAGGTTTGAGAGGCACAACTTACCCTTCACAAAACTGTTGACTATCCCTAATCAAATTCCTTTCTAGATGATTATAAATCCTATCTCTCATAATCCTTTCCAACACTTGACCAATAACCGAAGTAAGGCTCACTGGTCTATAATGACCAGGGTTGTCACTACTCCCCTTCTTGAACAAGGGGACAACATTTGCTATCCTCCAGTCTTCTGGCACTATTCCTGTAGACAGTGACGACAAAGATCGATGACAAAGATCAAAGCCAAAGGCTCTGCAATCTCCTTCTTAGCTTCCCAGAGAATCCTAGGATAGATCCCATCCGGCTCAGGGGACTTAGCTATATTCACACGTTCCCGAATTGCTAACACCTCCTCCTTATGAACCTCAATCCTGTCTAGTCTAATAGCCTGTATCTCAGTATTCTCCTTGACAACATTTGTCTTTTTCTGAATACTGATGAAAAATATTCGTTTAACGCCTCTCCTAGCTCTTCGGACTCCACGCACAACTCCCCACTGCTGTCCTTGACTGGCCCTAATCTTATTCTGGTCATTTTTATTCCTGACATACCTATAGAAAGCTTTAGGGTTTTCCTTGATCCTACCTGCCAAAGACTTCGCTCGTCCCCTCCTGGCTCCTCTTAGCTCTCTTTTTAGGTCCTTCCTGATTGTAACTCTGTAACTCTGAAGTGCCCTAACTGAGCCTTCACGCCTCATCTTTACATAAGCCTCCTTCCTCTTGACGAGAGATTCAACTTCTTCAGTAAACCACGGTTCCCTCGCTTGACTGCTTCCTCCCTGCCCGACAGGTACATATTTATCAAGGACACGCAGTAGCTGTTCCTTGAACAAGCTCCACATTTCAATTGTGCCCAGCGCCTGCAGTTCCGTTCCCCATCCTATGTATCCTAAATCTTGCCTAATTGCCTTTCCCCCAGCTATAACTATTGCCCTGCAGTATATACCTATCCTTTTCCATCACTAAAGTAAAAGTAACCGAGCTGTGGTCACTATCACCCAAGTGCTCACCGACCTCCAAATCTAACACCTGGCCTGGTTCATTACCCAATACCAAATCCAATGTGGCCTCGCCTCTTGTTAGCCTATCGACATACTGTGTCAGAAAACCCTCCTGCACACATTGGACAAAAACTGACCCATCTAAAGTAGTCGAACTATAGCGTTTCCAGTCAAGATTTGGAAAGTTGAAGTCCTTCAGAACTACCCTGTTCCTTTCGCTCCTATCTAGAATCATCTTTGCAATCCTTTCCTCTACATTTCTGGAACTATTCGGAGGCCTAGAGAAAACTCCCAACAGGGTGATGACCTCCTTTCCTGTTTCTAACCTCAACCCATACGACCTCAGTAGACGAGTCCTCATCAAACATCCTTTCTGCCACTGTAATACTGTCCTTGACTAACAATGCCACACCTCCCACTCTTTTACCACCTTCCCTGATCTTAATTAAACCTCTAAACCCCGGACCCTGCAAAAACCATTCCTGTCCCTGCTCTATCCATGTCTCCAAAATGGTACCAACCCGTGCTGCAAGTTCACCCACCTTATTCTGGATGCTTTTTGCGTTGAAGTGGACACACTTCAAACCACCTTCCTGCCTGCCGGTACACTCCTTATTCATGACCTCACTACTCTCAACCTCCTGTACACTGGAGCTACAATTCAGGTTCCCATCCCCCTGCTGAATTAGTTTAAACCCTCCCAAAGAGCATTAGCAAATTTAACCACCCCCAAGGATGTTGGTCCCCCTCTGGTTCAGGTGTCGACCATCCTGTTTGTTGAGGTTCCACCTACCCCAGAATGAGCTTTGATTATGCAGGTATCTGAATTCCTCCCTCCTGCACCATTCCTGTAGCCACGTGTTCAACTGCTCTCCCTACCTGTTCCTCTCCTCGCTAGCATGTGGCACGGGTAACAAACCAGAGATAACAACTGTTTGTTTATAGCTCCTTGAATTTCTGCCTTGCATCCCCATCCCTTTTCCTACCTATGTGGACCACGACTTGGGCTGCTTCCCCCTCCCCCTTAAGGATCCCGAAAACACGATGCGAGACATCACGGACCCTGGCACCTGGGAGGCAACACACCAACCGTGAGTCTCTCTGGTTCCCACAGAATCTCCTATCTGTCCCCTGAACTATGGAGTCCCCAGTGACTAATGGTCGTCTCCTCTGCCCTCTTCTGAGCAACAGGGACAGACTCTGTGCCAGAGACCTGTACTCCATGGCTTACCCCTAATGAATTGTCTTCCCAACAGTATCCAAAACAGTATACTTGTCATTGAGGGGAACGGCCACAGGGGATCCCTGCACTGTCTGTCTGTTCCCTTTCCGTCCCCTGACTATAACCCATCTACCTCTTTCCTGTACCTGAGGTGTGACTACCTCCCTGTGTCTCCTCTCAATTACCCCCTCAGCCTCCTGAATGATCCAAAGTTGATCCTGATCCAGCTCCAGCTCCAGCTCCAGTTCCCTCACGCAGTTTCTGAGGAGCTGGAGTTGGGTGGATTTCCTGCAGATGAAGTCAGTGGGGACACAAGTGGTGAGCCTTATCTCCCACATTCTACAGGAGGAGCATGCAACTGCCCGAACGTCCGTTCCCATTGTTCTGAATTCCCAAACAGACTATTGAAAAAAACACCAGTAACCTCACCAAATCAGCGCTCAATCTTTTCTGGTTAGAGGAGGACGATGGGTGGGAGACACGACCGAAGTGGTGTTTCGGGTAAAGTAACCGCCCAAATATATTACCTCACTTACTCAGCCGTCCCGGATCCGCTCCTGCTCAGCGTGTGCTCTGCCTATTCACAAGGTAAGTTTTTAAAGGATTAACTTACCTTCCTGGCAGCCCTCTGATCCTCGTTCTCACTGCTGCTGCAAAAATGGACTATTTCTCATCAAACTATATTTGGGAAAGCAATCAGAAATACTATCTCTCAGAATCCTCTGCAATAATTTGCCCACCACAGAAGGAAGACTGACTGGTTAGTAATTCCCAAGATTATCCTATTCCCTTTCTTAAACAAGGGAATGACATTTTCCACCCTCCAATCATCTGGTACTACTCCAGTGGACAGTGAGGATGCAAAGATCATTGCCAAAGGGGCAGCAATCTCCTCCCTCGCTTCCCATAGTAACCTTGGGTATATCCTGTTTGGCCCAGGGGACTTATCTATCCTCTTTGCAAAATTTCCAGCACCACCTTCTTCCTAATATCATCCTGTTTGAGCATATCTGCCTGTTTCATGCTGTCCTCACACATCAAGCTCCCCCTCACTGGTGAATACTGAAGCAAAGTGTTCATTTGAAGACCTCCCCACCTCTGACTCTGCACAAGTTCCCTCCACTGTCCCTGATCAGCCCTAACCTCTGGCCATCCTCTTGCTATCCACCCTGTCCATAGAACAATACAGCACAGAACAGGCCCTTCGGCCCTCGATGTTGCGCCGACCTGTGAACTAATCTAAGCCCAT
>JAHRHZ010000033.1:4263888-4285432 GCA_024137785.1 Ginglymostoma cirratum
ACAAGGTATGGAGCTGGATGAACACAGCAGGCCGAGCAGGAAAGCTTCACATTTCGGGCCGAGACCCTTCATTAGAAAATTTTCTGATGAAGGGTCTAGGCCCGAAACGTCAAGCTTTCCTGCACCTATGATGCTGCTTGGCCTTCTGCCTGTAGGGGTTTTGGTTTTCTGTCAGATTACCCTCTGTGGTTCGAATCATTTCCAGCTCCTGGTTCTAGGCACTGGACTTAGTAATCAGTTTTCAACGAAAAAGCAGCTGAGGGCACAAGAACCACAGTATTTACTGATTTTTTTTTTGTTTTTTTGTTTTTTTTTAGAAAATAACAATACACAGCTCTCCAGCGTTTCAAAGCTGACACCAGTCGCCTCCCGCTGCTAATGAAGTTGGGACTCTGGTCTCGGGATTACGCTAGCTAATCCAACCACTGTTCCGAGGTTCAGTGAATGTGGTTACTCTGGGTCACTGTCTCCCAAACATGGTAGGGGACTTAATGTTGTGCAGCTGCTCAGTCTGGGTTGATTCCACTGATGTGGTGAGACGCTGTCTGGTTTTACCCAGTGAAAACTTGATTTTCTCCTCTTGCCGCTTTTGAGTTTCGTCTTCACCTCTGCTTTGCCTCGGGACTTCCCATGTTTATTGGTTTTGTTGACTCTGATTTCTACTTTCTGCTTGGTGTGGTCAGTTGCGATGTTTCTTGAGGTTCACCCCCTCTCCTTTATTCATACACACTACAAATGCACACTGTACAGAATGCGGTCTATATAAGATCAGGGCCTAGCATTAAAGTGGGTGCAGAGCCTCCCAAACCTTTGCCAATCTCCAGGCCTGTTGTCTCAATGTTTCCTTGTAAACTTGATTTAGATTTATTTGAATTTCCAATGGTTACAGGTCTTTATGGTATTAGATGGTTTTAAATACTGTGCAATTCTATTACAGTAGATGTCTTGGCTCTGCAATGCCTCTGACCCAGAGTCTTCTACAAGCTGTGTTTCTAGAGGGGAGAAACTGAACCAGGGCTGGATGCCGCCTTAGTTTCGGGTTCATCTTGGATGCGAAGTTTTAATTGCAAATGCTATGTATTAGTTTGAGTTAATATTCTCTGCTAGACCACCATTTCCATGTGATGGTACTCTGAATACTCAAACCCCTGTGCACAGGTTGGCCCCACCATCTGCTTGTGGTTTACTACGTTTACAGGTTAAGTAGAGCTTTTAAATACAATCCAAGTCCAGACTCCATATACAACAGGGGGGATTTTTGAGAAATACTAAAAGATCAGTATTTCATCTTTGCTGTGAGATGTCCTGAGAACGTGAAGGATTTTTTTTAAAAAAAGGCAAGTCCCATTAAACCAATGACAGCGCCTTGTGTACAGCTGGCCATGATCCTGAAATGGGCTAGTGACTGAGTCAGTCAGGAGGGAGTCACCTTGGTGATGGGAGAGAGGTGGGAAGGGCTGGTCTTTCTGATGGTGGAAATGAGACTGGAATCCCCGGGCTGGGTGGGGGACAGCCGCTGTGATGGCACTGGGTAATAAGCAAGAACTCCAGGCTGGTGACACAGGTTCAGATCCCGCTACAGTGAGTGATGTTTCCGTTTCGCTCCCAACCTGGAATTAAAAAGCGAGTCTAATGGAGACCTTGTAACTATTGCAGTTTATCACTAAAAACCCCTCCTGGTTGGGCCATCTTGTTAGGGAAGGAAATTTGCTGTCCTCGGCCAGTTTGGCCTGCAGGTGACTTCAGACCCACGGCGATGTGACTCTGAACGGCCCTCTGGGCAATTGGAGACGGGCAATGATGGCTGGCCCAGCTAGTGACACACGTCCACTACGTGAATAAAAAGAGCTCCATCCTGGTTTAGTTGTGATATACAGCCTGACTCCTGGAGATCCCTCTTGGACAGGAATGGGGCTAGCAGGTGGGGAATGAAGGCTTGAGCTCCCTCTATTGAATTGGAGGGAATTTCCACTTAGCCAGGACTGGCTGTTGGATACACGACTGGATAATGCAGCAGCAGCAGTGCTAGAGTAGAGCGGGATAGTGGGGAGTAGAACCAGGCTTCGGCATCAGCGTACAGGTCACAATGAACACCACTCTGGGATGTCATTGGACCTGGAGATCAGACACAGGACAGGTTCGGGGATCAATCCTTGGAGAATGCCGGAGAGAAGGGTCAGATGCAAACGGGCCATTGCTCCTCTGCAGATCATGATTGGATAAGAATTAAACCAGATGGGAACAATCCCATGCAACTGGACAGTAATGGTGAGGGGTTGGTAGGTGGTCAAGTCAGCTGTGACATTGTGCAATGACAAGCTAAATTTTGAGTTTGTTGTAGTCTCTCTCGGTATGATTTCCCACCTGTGATGTTAAGGTAGGGACACTACCACTTCAGCCAGGATGTGTAGGTTAAAGTCCCACCGGCTCCAGAGGTGTATCATAACATGACTGAACAGGTTGATTTTTTTTTTAAACTTGTGTAGTGCCAAAGGCCACACCCAATACCATTGTGGATGACCATTCTGTGCCCTGTGCTGGGTATAAGGATCTTTGTGTACATCCAATTCCACTCTCCCAGTTCCTTTGGTACAACAAACTACCTGCTTTAACCGTCAGCTGCAGAAATTGTTTCAAACCGATATTGGCCCATTCGCCTAACCCCTTCACCACCATGTCTAAGTTTCTTATTTGTGTATGGCAACTTACTTTCATATCTATTTTAGTGGCCTTTGCAAATTTGGCTATAGTACCTTCAATCCCTCCATCCAAATCATGAATATAAATGGCAAATAGTTAGGTCTTGAGAACCAAACTCTGTAATATCCCACGAGTTGATCTTGCCAACCAAAGACCCATGTATCTGTACTCTCTTTGTTGGTCCATCCTCCATTCAAGCTAATAAATGACATTTCATCCCATGGGATCTTACTGTGTGCCTTCAGTGCAGCACCTTTCTGAATGCCTTTGGGAAATCCAGATACACTGCATCTGCAGGGTTCCCACTATCAATATGGCTGCTTAAATCTTCAAAGACCTCCAGAAAATTAGTCAAACATGTATTATCCTGCATGAAATAATGCTGGCTATGGCTTGCGTTTTGACTTTGCAAAAGTCTATTTTATTTCCTGATGGCTTTATACATTGCCTAGTGACACCAGTTAACTTTACTGGTCTGCTGGAGTCCTGGAGCCATGTTGGGACCCTGGCTGATTAAAGATGAACTCTCAATAGTAATTCAGGTTTATTCTTCTGTACCTCAAAATGGCACTTGATTCTGGTGACAGAGCACTTTGTACTGTATCTCCTGAGATGTGACAATTGGTTCGTTCATTCTGCAGCATCTGCCTCCTGCCCTGTTTGAGGGTGTTACATTAGCAATCTCCTGGAATAGTTTCTGCATCCAGAGAACTTTGGAATGTTATAACCAATGGATCCATTATCTCTGCCATTTGCCCCTCGACCCTGGGATGGTGGCCATCAGGCCCTGGGGGGGCTTTCCTGCTTACAGTCCCAATTTGCTCAGTACTTAAACTACCATCGCTGTCGTAGAAATTTTTATTTCTGTTTAACTAATAATGAGACTAGACTCCAGCTCCCATTTGAAGCAGTTTATTTCCTTACTTGGTACCAAAGAGAGTGAGTGAGTGATTTCCGCTGGCACCTGACTCTCAATAAAGCGTGTAACAATCTTCTTTATACGATTAACTTCAGAGCAGGGTGCTCCCGGGACATCGTGTTTTGTTGATTCATTCATTGTCTGTTTAAAGAAAATAGACGCTGCTTGAGATAACAGGAATACTGTCTTAGAGATGCCTTAACAATTACTACTTTGAATGACCTTTGGCATGCAGCTAGCAGAGTGAGTGATTTCTAGTTTAATTGAAACTAGCTTATCAGTAACTAGGTTCCTTGGGGATACAAAGAACATATCTACTTCAGCCTAAGACCTTGGTATGGTGACAATACATCAGAGTGGTAACACAGTCAGAGCAACTAGTTCCTGACTTCTGCTAAGCTTGTTAAAATCCTACATGCTAAACTAATTAACATTCTTTCTCTAAATCATCAGTTTCTCCCATGGCTGCCTTTTCTAAATTCCCATCTACCCTGGCAATCACCATTAGGATACAAACCTCCTCCTGTTCCAAAACATCTGCATTACCTACTAGGTTCCTGACTGCCGACTGAACCTGCATGTTAATCTTGAGAATCCTGAACTAGGACTCCCAAATTCCTTTCGTGCTTTCAGATTTCCAAAGCTGCTTCGCATTGAGAGATTCTATGCCTCCATTCTCACTATCAAAGTGCATAACAGCAGTTTCCCACATGATATTCCATCTGTGTGGGTGGCCATGGTCATGGTCCTGATGGTGCATACTTCAGATCACTCTCACTACTTCGTTTTTTTTTTCCCAGTTAAGTGGCTTCGCAGACTTGTGACTCATTGGAAAGGGTGAATCATTAACCTGTCTACCACCCAGAACTTATCCACAATCTGGGATAGAACTCCAGGAGGCAGGTCCTTCCAAGGTGGTCTGTGTCATCTCCAAACCTCCTGATTGTGTTTTTGTTCAGGGTTAAAATAATCATGTATGCACACTGTAACCCTAGGTGTCATTAAGTGTTTTTGTCACATGCATGTTATTTCTTAAGCAATTTAATGCTGCCTTAACAAGTTATCATCTCTAAGGTTTTGGAGTAAATCTGTAGCTCGGGTTGTGGGTGTTGAGGTTGGTTGGCTCGCCGAGCTGGTTTCTTGTTTCGCAGACGTTTCATTACCGTGCTGGGTAACACCATCAGTGCAGCCTCCGATGAAGCGTCGGCGTGTTCTCCTGCCTGGTTTTTAAATTCTGGGGTCCGTTGCGATGGATTGCCTCACTTCCGGGTTTCCTCCGTAGTGGAATGTATATGGGGTTGAGTTCAATGTGTTTATTAATAGCATGCTTCGTGGAGTGCCATGCTTCCAGGAATTCTCGTGCTTGTCTCTGCCTAGCCTGTCCCAGGATCTTGGTGTTGTCCCAGTCGAAGTCGTGGTTCTCCTTGTCCGTGTGGATGGAGATGAGTGAGTATTGGTCGTGTCTTTTTGTAGCCAGTTGGTGTTCATGTCCTCTTGTTGTGAGTTTCCTTCCTGTTTGTCCGATGTAGTGTTTCTCGCAGTCTCTGCAGGGGATCTTGGAGATGACATTGGTCCTGTCCATGGTGGGGAGTGGGTCTTCGGGTGAGCACTCGTCATAGGGTTGACGCAGGCTTGTGTGCCACTCTGCTGCCCAGCGGTCGTAGAAGTCTTGTGGTGAGTTCTGACGTGTTCCTGATGTAGGGTAGTGTGATGTGTGTGTCAGAGCGTGTAGAATCTTTCTGATGTTGTTCCTGTAGGCATCTCCTAACCCAGTTTTTTGGATATCCATTATCCTTGAACACTTGGAAGAGGTATTCCTCCTCCTCTTGGTGTAGTTCCGTGTTGCTGCAGTGTGTTGCCCTTTTAAATAGTGTTCACACGCAGCTTCGTTCGTGTGTGCTGGGATGATTACTGTTGAAGTTCAGTACCTGGTCTGTGTGGGGCTTTTCGGTGTACTTTCGTTTGCAGTTCCCCACTTGTCTTGCGCTCTACCATAACGTCCAGAAATGGGAGCTGATTGTTCTCCTCTCTGAATTTTGTTGTTGTTTGAGTTTGTGTCTCTCCTCTAGTTTGGTCTGTTTAACGATAAATTATGATCTGTTCTGTGCTAAACAGGAAAAACTGTCTTTAGCTCATCCATTGTCTCAGAACTTCCTGATTGTCCTTTAAAAGCTCATCCCATTCGAGTTGGTGGAACTTGGAGGTTTTGGCAAAGATCTGTAGCTCGGGATGTGGGTGAGGTTGTTGACTTGCTCGCTGAGCTGGCTTCTTCTCGTTCAGACATTTTGTCACCATTCTGGGTAACGTCAGGTGAGGTCTCCGATGAAGAGATATTATTCTAAACCGACTGGAGTTTATACTGTCTGGTCCATTGTGGTGAGTAGTCTCGATCTGTATGAGTTTGAAAATGGGGTCCAATTGTATGTTTGTTTGCAGTACAGGTGGAAAACCATGCCTCTAGGAATTCCTGTGCGTGTCTGTTTGGCTTGGGCTAATTTAGTTAGCTTGTCCCAGTTAAACTAATGGTACACTCATGATGGTGAATATTTTAGTTGGTTGTGCCATTTTGGTGGGAACTGTGATTTTAGTGGAAAGAGTTTGGATTTGTTTCAGTTGTTTGGGTTTGCTTGGCTGTTCACCTTCCCAGTGTACCTCAAACCTGTGACCAGCCATTCTAGGTGACCCCCTTGGGGTAATGGAAATCAGAAGGTGATTGTGGTCCCTTCCAGACCATGGGGGACTATCCTTCTAAAGAGGGCAGTTAGTCCAGAGCCCCTCTGATGAGAAACACACCCTCCAATGTCAAACTTCTAGTCACTCGAACCATTGATGTACAGACCATTTCATCAGTTTCAGTCTGAATCCTTCCCAACAATCCCTTGTCACAGGCAGCCAGCTGATTTGTTGATGACAGAAAGGTTCATGTGACTAATTCGGGTCTCTTTCTCTTGTCTCATATCCGTAATTATATTCAACAACCTCTTGCCTTTAGTTCTAATATAAGAACGTAAGAACTAGGAGCAGGAGTAGGCTATCCGGCCCCTCAAGCCTGCCACGCCATTTAATAAGATCATAGCTGACCTTTTTTCAGCTCCACTTACCCACCCGCTCACCATAACCCTCACTTCCTTCACTGTTCAAAAATTTATCTAGTCTTGCTTTCAACATTCAGCGAGACCGCTTCACTGGGCAGGGAATTCCACCAATTCACAACCCTTTGGGTGAAGAAGTTCCTCCTGACCTCAGTCCTACATCTGCTTCCCTTTATTTTGAGGCTGTGCCCCCCGTCCTAGTTTCACCTGCTAGCGGAAACAACCTCCCTGCCTCCACCTTATCTATTCCCTTCATAATCTTATATGTTTCTATAAGATTTCCCCTCATTCTTCTGAATTCCAATAAGTATAATCCCAGCCTACTCAGTCTCCCTTCATCATCCAACCCTCTCAACTCTGGAATCAACAGAGTGAATCTCCTCTGCACCCCCTCCAGTGCTAGTATATCCCTTCTCATGTCAGGAGACTAGAACTGTGCACAGTACTCCAGGTGTGGCCTCACCAGGACCCTATACAGCTGCAGCATAGCCTCCCTGCTTTTAAACTCCATCCCTCTGGCATTGGCAGACAAAATTCCATTTGCCTTTTTAATTGCCTGCTGCACCTGTGATCCTACTTTTAGTGATTTTCATGCACAAGGACACCCAAGTCTCTCTGCACAGTAGCGTGCTGCAATTTTTTACCACTTAAAACATAGTCCATTTTGCTGTTATTCCTACCAAAATGGATGACCTCACACTTATCAACATTGTACTCCATCTGCCAGACCTTTGCCTGCTCACACAGACTATCTAGATCCCTCTGCAGACTTTGTGTCTTCTGCACAATTTGCTCTACCACTCATCTTAATATCGTCTGCAAATTTTGACCCACCACACTTAGTCCCCAACTCCAAATTATCTATTTAAGTTGTAAACAATTGCGGTCCCACCACTGATCCCTGAGGCACACCACTAGCCACTGACCGCCAACCAGAAAAACACCTATTTACCCCTACTCTTTGCTTTCTACTGGTCAACCAATCCTCTATCCATGCCAATACGTTACCTGTAATACCGTGCAACTTTATCTTATGTAGCAGCCTTTGGTGTGGCACCTTGTCAAATGTCTTCTGGAAATCCAGATACACCACATCCATAGGTTCCCCATTGTCCACCATGTCCTCAAAGAATTCCACCAAATTAGTTAAACATGACCTACCCTTCATGAACCCATGCTGGGTGTTCCCAATGGGACAATTTATATTCAGATGTCTTGCTATTTCTTCCTTAATGATAGATTAAAGCATTTTCCCCACTACCAAAGTTAAGCTAACTGGCCTATAGTTACCTGCTTTTTGTCTACTTCCTTTTTTAAACAGTGGCGTCACATTGGCTGTTTTCCAATCTGCGGGAACCACCCCAGAGTCCAGTGAATTTTGGTAAATAATTACTAGTGCATTTGCTATTTCTCCCATCACCTCTTTTAGTACTCTGGGATGCATTTCATTAGGGCCAGGAGACTTGTCTACCTTCAGCCCCATTAGCTTGCCCAGCACTGCCTCCTTAGTGATAATGATAGTTTCCAGGTCCTCACCTGCTATAACCTTCTTGCCATTAGTTTTCAGCATGTTCTTTGTGTCTTCCACTGTGAAGACCGACACGAAATAACTGCTTAATGCCTCGGCTATTTCCTCATTTCCAGATATTAAATTGGCCTTCTCGTCCTCTAAAAGACCAATGTTTACCTTCGCCACTCTTTTACGACTTACATATTTATAGAAGCTTTTGCTGCCTGTTTTTATATTCTAAGCTAGTTTACTCTCATAATCTATCTTACTTTTCTTTATAACTTTTTTTGTGGCTTTTTGTTGGCCTTTAAAGATTTCCCAGTTTACTAGTTTCCCACAACTCTTTGCTTTCTTGTGTTTTTTTTTCAATCTGATACTTTCCTTTATTTCCTTAGACATCCATGGCTGGCTCTCTCTCTTCCTACAGTTCTTCCTTATCACTGGAATATACTTCTGCTGAGCACTGTGAAAAATCGTTTTGAAAGTCCTCCACTGTTCCTCAACTGACCCACCATAAAGTTTTTGCTCCCATTCCACCTTAGCTAACTCCTCCCTCGTTCCTTCATAGTCTCCTTTGTTTGAGCACAGGACATGGGATTTAACCTTCTCACGCTCCATCTGTATTTTAAATTCGACCATACTGTGATCGCTCCTTCCGAAAGGATCCCTAACTGTGAGATCGTTAACTATTCTTGTCCCATGACACAGGACTAGATCGAGGATAGCTTGCTCCATCGTAGGTTCCATTACATATTGTTCAAGGAAATTATCGCGGATGCATTCTATGAACCCCTCCTTAAGGCTGCCATGACTGACCTGGTTTGACCAATCTATATGTAGATTAAAATCCCCCATGATAATTGCTGTACCATTTTTACATGCATTAGCTATTTCTATGTTGATTGCCCGCCCCACCACAATGTCATTATTTGATGGCCTACAGGCCACACCTATCAGTGACTTCTTCTCCCTGCTATTCCTAATTTCCACCCAAATGGATTCAATCCTTTGGTTCAGTAGAACCGAAATCATCTCTCACCACTGCCCTGATATCATTCTTAAAAATCAGAGCAACACCACTTCCCTTACCTTCCTGTCTGTCCTTCCGAACAGTTTGATACCCCTGGATATTTAACTCCCAGTCATGACCATCCTGTAACCATGTCTCTGTAATAGCCACTAAATCATACCCATTTGCCATGATTTGCACCATCAACTCGTCCACCTTGTTTCGAATGCTCTGAGCATTCAGATAAGGTGCCCTTATGCCAGTTTTTGCACCTTCTTTTTGGGTCCTATTACCTCCATTACTAACAGCTCTTGAGTTCTCCTTCCCTTTAACTTTTTTCCTAATTTTCAATGGAGTTGAAGCTTCCTCGTCACCTTTGCTTTACATTAATTGTTATACTCCCTCTACGCTCACTTCTCCCTTTCTCCACCCCCCTCCCCCCGACTTACTAGTTTAAAGTCCTATTATGCACCCTATTTACCCTTTTTGCCAGAACACTGGACCCGGCCCTGCTCAGGTGGAGACCATCCGAGTGGTATAGATCCCTCCTGTCCCAGAACTGATGCCTGTGCCTCATGAAAAGGAAACCCTCTTTCCCACACCACTCTCTTAGCCACGTGTTTATTTCCCTGATCCTCTCCTCCCTATGCCAATTTGCATGTGGCTCGGGCAACAATCCAGAGATTATGACCCTTGAAGACCTGTTCTTCTTTTTTAATTTTGTTCCTGGCTTTTCATAATCCCGAAACAGGTCTTTTTTCCTAGTCCTGCCTATGTTGTTGGTACGTACGTGGACCACAACAACTGGATCCTCCCCCTCCCTCTCTAGTATCCTCTCAAGCCGGTCAGAGATGTCTCGCACCCTGGTGCCAGGCAGGCAACACACCATGCGGGATTCTCTATGCTGCTTGCAAAGGATACTGTCTTATCCCCCTGATGATGGAATCCCCTACAACTGCAATCTGTCCTTTAGCTCTCCCCTCTTGAATGGCTTCCTGAACCATGGTGCCATGGTCAGTTGACTCATCCTTTCTGCAGCCCTGTTCCTCATCCATGCAGGGCACAAGTGCCTCATACCTGTGGGACAATGTCAAGGGCTGCGGCTCCTGTGTTCCTGTCTGCAGGGTCCCTCTACCTGCCTCACTCGCAGTCACACACTACTGTCCCTGCCTGCCGATCGAATTAAGTTCAGTTAATCTACCAGGTGTGACTGCCTCCTGGAACACAGCATCCAGGAATCTCTTGCCTCTCCCAGATGAGCCGCAGTGTTTGGAGTTCGGATTCCAGCTCATCAGTTTTGAGCCGGAGCTCCTCGAGCAGCCAACACTTGCTGCAGATGTGGTCACTGCCGTTCTCAATGGGATCAGCTAGCTCCCACATCATACAGCTACAACACATCACCTGGCCTTCCATCTCTACTTAGTTAATTATTTAAAATTAATTAATTTTTTTTTAAAGTTTCGCAGTGTTGGCTGCACCAGTAAGTTTACTCTGTTATATACTCAAACAGACTCTGGCTTTGCCTTCTGACCTGCTCCCAGAGGATTTGGCGTCTAGGTGACCACCCTGAAAGATAACAGATGAGGGGGAAAAAAATGCAAATAACTTACCTGCTCACCATACTTAGTCATTATTGTTTGGTTAGAGGAGGTGGAAGGCTGGGAGACACTACGCTTGTAGTGTCTCGGGCATTAGATAACTCCCAAATTTAGTGGGTGGAAGCTTACCCTCCCAGGCTGGCCTAGCACTTTCTCCCAGACTCCTGCCAATGAAACAACTGAAGAAGGACTAAAATGCAAACTCTCAGCCAAAAGGAACGTGTTAAATGAGGAGCTGCACAGGACCGTGATGAGGCCATCTGATACTGAGCCACATTGGGAGACACCAGGTCAGGTGACCCAAAGATGTTTTAGAGATAGTAGGAACTGCAAATGCTGGAGAATCCGAGATAACAAGGTGTAGAGCTGGATGAACACAGGCCAAGCAGCATCAGAGGAGCAGGAAGGCTGACGTTTTGGGCCTCGACCTTTCTTCAGAAATGGATTCTTCACTTCCTGCTCCTCTGCTGCCTGGACTGCTGTGTTCATCCAGCTCTACATCTTGTTATCTCAGATTCTCCAGCATCTGCCCTTCCTACTATCTCTTCACACTGTTATCTCTGACTCCAGCATCTGCAGTTCTTGCTATCTCTGATAGAGATTCTTAATGTTCTAAAACCTCTTTATTTGTCATCTTTGTTCTTCCATAAACAAATGGTCTAATAATGTATTGATTTGACATCTTAATGTGGTTCACCCACAAGTGTCCAGTCTGGGAATGTCTGGTCAGGATCTAACAGGGTTAAATAAAACAGGTCCCACATGGGAGCAGTGTAATTTCATACTTCATTCACACATGGGTGTGATATCCACGTGACTGTGTCTTTTGTCTTTGTTTTCTGGGGTCTGCAACGTTCTGTTTCACACCCCTCACCCCCAGCCCCTTGTGTGCCCCCACCCAGGGAAGGAGTTGATGCAGAGCCCTTTTCTCTGTCAGTGTCTTGTGCTGGGTGTCCCCAGTGTTACAAGGTGCGTCACAAGCTTTTGTTCAAGGCAATCAGACACCAGTGACAGGAAGAGTCTTGGCTCGGGTCAAAGAGGGTTTTGAAGGACCACCTTAAAGGAGGAAGGTGAGAGAAACTGCGGTTGAGGGAAGAAATCCCAGGGTGGGGCGCACCAGCTGAAGACCCGGCCACCGACGTTGGAGTCATTGACGATTGGGTGGTCTCGGGGCTGTGACTGAAGAAGTTACCTTGGCAGCTGGGGGCTTGTAATAGGGAGGGGCAAGTCCCTAGAGGAACTGTAAACCCAAGTGTAAAATCAACACAGTTACACTCAACCCTCCTCCCCCAACAAAAGCACCAAGGCTGTGTAGGTCATTGAGCACAGGGATGTTGGGGGATATGGGGCTTGAGTAGAGAGCAGTGGTGTGAGGGTCTCAGGTTTACAGACAGTAGAATGCGGAAGACCAGCCAGAACTTGTTGGGATTGTTGAAGAGAGAGGTGAGCAAGCTAATGAATAAGGGTTTCAGCAGCAAATGAGCTGAGATTGCAAACTCGAGTGATCTTAAAACATAGAAAACAGGAGCAGGAGTAGGCCATTTGGCCCTGAGCCTGCTCTTCCATTCAATAGAATCATGGCCCTTCATCCAACTCTCCCCTGTTGTTGCTTTCTCCCCCACACCCTGTGATCCCTTTTTAGCTCAGAACTTTATCAAATGCCTTCTTGAAAACATTCAATATTCTGGCCTCGGGCACTTTCTGTGGCAGGGAGTTCCACAGGCTCCACCCCCGCCCCCGACCAGGGTGACGACATTTTGTCGTCCTCTCAGTCCTGAATTGCCTCCTCTGTATCTTGGTCAGTGAGGTGGGAGGGGCAGGTAGGTGGGAGAGAAGATGGACCAGTTGTCAGGTGAAGGGGGCAGGGATGAGAGGGGGGGTTGGTCATGGGATGAAGCAGGGGGAGGAGAAATTTTGAAACTGTGTGGAGTGGGCGAGGGAGTTGTGGAGAGAGCGGTCCCTACGGAAGGAAATATATCCTTCGTAGTGGGGTCGGATTGTAGGTGGCAGAAGTGGCTGAGAATGATGCATTGAATCTGGAGATTAATGGGGTGATGTGTGAGGACAAGGTGGATTCTATCTTTGTTTTAGTTGCAGGGATGGAATGTGAGGGCAGAGGTGCAAGAAATGCAGTCGAGCATTTTCAACCACGGAAGAGGGGAATGTTGTAGTCCTTGAAATAATATGACGTCTGGGATCTTCGGGAGTGGAACTATCTCTGTATTGTCTCTCTCCAGCCTATGATGGTGGTAACATTGGCGATCTTGTCCATGGAGTACGGATAAAATTTGGCACCAGTCCTGAGTGTATGGGGAATAGAATAGGGGGCTGAGAATGCATTCTGCTGGGGCACCAGTGTCGGGAATTCTCATGGAGGAGGTGCTGTTATCTATTTTCACTGAGGTCTGTGGGTCAGGAAGCTGAGAATCCAGTTGCAAAGGGTGGAGCAGAGACTTGGGTCTTGGAGTTAGGACATCAGTCTGGAGTGGATTATCGTGTTGAAAGCAGAGCTCTACTGGAATAAGTAGGAGCCTGATGTCAGTGTCCTTTATCCACATGTTCTAGGAATGAGTGCAGGGCTAGGGAAATGGAGTCCACCGTGGACCTGTTACATTGGCAAGCAAACAGCAGGGAACTGAGACAGGCTGGGAGGCCAGAGTTTGTGTGAGCCCTGACTAGCCTCTTGATGCACTTCATAATTATGAAGGTCACAGTCACTGGGCAGTGATCATTCAGACGCATTACACATGTTTACTTTTGGTGCAGGAATGATGGTGATCTTGAAGCAGATGGGGATGTCAGATTGTAATAAGGAGAGGTTAAAGACGTCAGGGAAGATTCCTGCCAGCTGATCATGCAGGATCAAAGTGCGCAGCCAGGGACACTGGGCCCATGGATTTCCTTGGATTCACTCCTGGGGAAAACTGGCCATCTGTTAGTGATTGTGGGTCTCAGGGCAGATGAGAACACACCACTGACATTCTGTGTGAGCTGAGCATAAAACACCACGTGCATCAGGGAGAGATGTATTGTGTTCCACTATTCTGTTCTTCAATTTGTAGCCGGTGAAGTTGTGTATGCCTCGCCATGGGTAGCGAGTGTCCATATGTGCTTGGTTTGGGTGTGTAAAGTTAGTCTGGTGTGTTTAGGCCTCTTTAATGGCCTTGTGGAGATTGTCTGTCTGGAATTCTGCATTGTCTGACTACAACATTGCACGCCTGGTCTTGAGTAGGCAAGACAGGGTACCTGAGCAGGAAATGAAGTACTGTGGTTTCAGATGGTACTTAGCAGCACTGTGAAGGAAGTGTGGATCAGGGTGTCCTGGTGAGAATGGTCCTTGTGGAAGGCTGACGGGGGTGGAGGGAGGCATGTCACTGATAGCAGCATCATGCTAGAGGTGGCAGAGAGGGTGACTAATGGTCCCCTGGATGTGGATGCTGGTGGGATGGTGGGTGAGGACAAGGGGGATGCTGGCTGTTGTGGAAGGGAAGAGGGGGTGAGGGCAGAAGTGTGGGAGACGGGTCAGACCCAGCTGAGGGCCCTGTCAACCATGGAGCTGGGCAGTCCTCTGTTGAGGAGGAAGGTAGACATTTTCAAAGCCCCGTTGTGGGGCATCAGAGCAGATGTGACAGAGATGAAGGGGGTACTTGGAGAATGCAATCCAGGCTTTGCAGGAAGCAGGCTGGGAGGATGTGTCATCAAGGTAACTAAGGGAGTCAGTCAGTATAGAATAGAGTACAGGAGTACAATGTAAAGCTTTTACAATGGCTGCCATCTTAGGTGCAAGTATAGGTACAAATCTTGCATACAAAAGAGGAATAAAAGGAAACATAGCATTTGTGTCCAAAATAATTTGGAAATAAGATAGTTATAACGTAGTTAGAGGATTGACATGACAGTTCAGTAAAGAGTTTCAAATAGACCTACGTTGCAGCAGCTCAACAAAACACATGGTCTGACTGCCCACACCAGGCTCTGCTCCATACTGGCACCCAGCTGCACCAAGGGTGAGATGCTCTGCTCCAGGGCATGTGGGCAACAGTGGCCAGCCTATTGCCAAAAACAGACAAATATGTTGGGGAAGGGAAAAGTCAGAGACCAGGTTAAGGTGAGAGCAGGGTGGAAATGGGAAGCCAAATTGCTAAAGCTTTTTTCCAATGCCAGACGAGAGAGGGAGGCAGTACCGATGATATCATTGATTTCTAGCAGACAAAGAATTGTGGGCTCGGGGCCGGAATAGGACTGGAACAAGGGATGTTCCACATTGTTCAGAGGCATAACTGGGGCCCATGCGGATACCCATGGCCACCTCTCTGACCTGAAGAAAATGAGTTGGGTGGTGAAGGTGAGCTTGGCTAAGCAGTGGAGGGTGGTGTTGGGTGGAGATCATTCAGGCCGTCCTTCCAGGAAGAAGAGAACCTTAACCGTCCTGATGGGGGATGGACATGTAGAGGGATTGCACGTCCATGGTAAAGAGGGGGCAGCTGAAACTGATGTAAAGCACCAGAGGAATGGTAGATGTAAATGGAAAGAGATTGAACAATGGGAGAAAAAGCCAGGTTTTTGGCAGGAGGAGATTGTTTCTGCCCTAGTGAAACAGGTGAAAAAAGGGGTCTGCTCGGGTAGTCCTGTTTCTGAATCGGTAGAAGGGGGACTATGTGGGGTTTGGAGACTGAGCATGGAGGTAGTTGGGGATCACCAGGTGAAATAAGGTTAGTGACCATGGGTGATACAGTGGCCTGATGTCCCATGGTGTGGTCATGGCCTGGGGAGATGGAAGTTCAGGCTCTGCAATACAGATGTCAGTACAACAGGACCACCCTTGTGATCCAGTTTAATTACAAAGTCAGGGTTGGATCTGAGCGTATGGAGTGCCGTCAGTTTTGTGGGAAGATGGGTTGAATTGTGTGGGAGGGGGTGAAGAAATGAAGGTGGCCAGTGTCCCATCAACAGTTCTCAAAGAGCATGTCGAATACAGGCCAACAGCTGGGGGAGGGACAGTGTTGGAGGTGGGCAAAAGTCTGTGGGACAGGGAGAGGACTCTTATCCAAAGAAATGTGTGCAGAGGCCAAGACTAAGGAAGCTGAGTTGAATGTCACATGTCTGAAGTTCACTTCGAGTGGGGACACAGGGATAAAACAGACCTTTTTGAGTGCAGAATGTTCAGCATCAGAGCGCAAGGTCAGGAAGGATAGTAAATACACAGGAGGTTTTGGTTGGAGGGAGGGGAGGAAGGTTTTGGAGGGCTGTGGGTGTCTGAGGAGTTGCATCGTGCGGGCCTTTAAAATGCAAAGAAATTTTTTTGTTAGCATGTTGAATGAGCCAATGGTTGAAGTGGAACTAGGCTGATGTAGCCCTGAGCCAGTGTGATGGGATTCTGTGGAGGAGAGAGCCTGAGAGTGCATACAACCATATGGTGCTGAGTCCATATCTCAGGAGGCAGTGAGAGCAGTTGTCTGTGTAGTATTGCCCATCGCACAGGTACCTCGTGATCCTCTGACTGGGAGCACGAGGGATGAAACTTGAGTTAGAATCTGTGGGGTAAGTCTGAGCCAGAGACCCTCACAGAGGAATGTGATTTGGCTGTGGAAAGGACTTTAAGGAAACAACTAGTCAAATACCAGGTGTGACAGGGATATTAATGGCAGTGGATGAGAAGAAAAATGTTGGCAGCAATCCTGGCAGAGAAGAGCAGAACTTCAAGTTGGGCATAGCTGGAAGACATGGTGATGACTTAAATACTAAAGGAAAAAACTGCAGATGCTGAATCCAAGGTAGACAACCAGGAGGCTGGAAGAACACAGCAAGCCAGGCAGCATCTTGAGGAAAGGAGCAGTCAATGTTTTGGGTATTAATCCTTCTTCAGGACTGGACACGGGGCTGGGGGGGTGCATGCAAGGTCATGGAATGGTGGTGATAAATGGACACTGGTGATAGGTATAACCAGGTTGGTCGGTGAGAGAGATGAACCCAGTTGGTGGTTGGAAGGGGAGGTATGGGGGAATGGGTGGGAAGGTTATTTGAAAGTGGAGAACTCAATGTTGACGACTTCAGGCTGTAGCGTGCCCAGGCAAGAGATAAGGTGCTGCTCACATCTGTGTTCCGAGTCAATGTGACACTGTGGGAGGCAGAGGACGGACATCTCAAAGGGGGAGAGGGATGGGGAGTTAAAATGGGCAGTGACCAGGAGGTTAGGTTGGCTGTAACAGAGGAGGTTTAGGGATGGGAGGGGTATGCTGGTGCTGGCTGGGGAATGAGGACTGAACAGAAAGGAAGCTGTGGGTCCATTGGCATTGCAAGATGTTCCAGGGTTAGTGAACTGTTAAGGCAGGTGGTGTTTGGAGTGCTCCCAGCCAGATCAGATGGTGGGCAGTTGGGCCAGTTCAGTAAATTCTTTTCATATTGGTGTCCCTTGGAAGGTGAGCAGTGGAGGGGAGCCTGACAAACTGGTATGTGTTACTGCTCAACAACAACTTGTCAAAACCAATAACTCTTCATAATTTGATTCATTCCAACGAAGAATTGGGAAAGAGTCAAGGGGCTGAATGGTCATCTCAGTGATGACAGCTTCTGTGGCTCTCTGGGATAACCATCACCTTGTGAGTGTTAGAGTTAATGGTCGGGGTTACCGTCCGACAGCATTTTGGGGTTTGGATCCTGTCAGTCTGTCTTCCAGAAAGAATGGGACATCAGGGGTGGGGATTTGGATGGCATAATATCACAAGGCATAGGAGCAGAAATAGGCCATTCAGCCCTTTGAATGGGAGAGCAAGACTGATCTTGAACTTGACTTTCCCGCCTTAGCCCCAAAACCCTGGATTCCCTCATTGATCTTAAAGCAAGTCAGTCCACATCAGTGTTTGATAAACCTAACGAGCTAACCTTAACCCCCTGATGTAAGGAATTTCCAGATGACTTCTCCGAGGGGAAGCAATGCTTCATTTAAGACAGAAGATGAGCAACACTTTTGCCCAGATTATGTCCTCCAATACTAGACTGTCCCAGGAGAAACCTGTTAGATTCCTCCAGGATCTTGTTAGTTTCAATAAGGGTCATCTCTGATTTAGACCTGAACTCATTGGAGTCTCAAGTAACCTAAACCCCTCTTGCTGACCATCGGTGGCAGTTCTTCAGAGTGAGTGGGTCCCAGGAGAATCACCTTTGCAGGCAGATGGCAGGTGTCAGAGCAGAAGGGGTTTAACTCCAGGGCAGGGGAGGGAGATGTGCTGTGAACAATGGAATTTTCCCGCAGTTAGTGATGGAATCGGAGAACGGTTACAGAACACTGGAGCTGTTCATGACGGGGTGGTTGTCTTAAATGTGGCTTTAAGCATGTGGGGTTGAAGGTCATGTCAGAGCAGTTAGCACATGAGGAAACCTGTCGGGGTAAGGTTAACAAGTTGCGGTGAGAATCTATCAGGATTGCTTTGCTGTGATTACACAAATCTACCTGACCCCTGCTCGCATCAGGCAGGGAGTTATGAAAACTCTATTAGGTGGCTCTGTGACATTCTATCATGTAGGAGATGGAGGCTGGTAGTGAATTCAGTTGGACTTGCATTTCTCTGGAGCCCTTTCTGAAGGCCACTTCCATTGGTTGAAGTTGAGGGTTTATTAGATGGCCCTCAACAGGTTTTTGGCAAGACAATAAAGCACTTGGGAGCAGGAGATAACAAGGTGTAGAGCTGGATGAACACAGCAGACCCACCAGCATCAGAGGAGCAGGAAGGCTGATGTTTTGGGCCTAGACCCTTCTTCAGGAATGGGCCATTAATTCCCCAACTTGGCATCAGGGCTATTGAAGGCGATAGTCTTTGGCCCTGCCCTGAGCTTCCTTGAGGCCTCCTGTTCCAGCCTGGAAGGTGAGTGAGGAAAGATTTGTTGCATTTGTTCAGTTTTTATTTCCACCAGACCAGGTTAAATAAATAATTCTTTGGCAGTTCCATGCCTGTCAGCAGCTCTAACGGTTCACTGAGCCCTGCTATTCCTTTTGTAGGGCAGGGACATTAGCTTGGATTGAATCAGATGCATAGAAGATTAAAACTAGGAACAGGAGGAGACCATTCAGCCCCTTGAGCTTGCCCTGCCATTGGATAAGATTGTGGCTGAAATAACTGCACACAAACCAGTCACCATCTCACTGTTTTATTGACATGTGCACAGAACATGGGCTCTGACCAGTTAGCTCTGAGCCAGGTCTGAGAATGAGGAGAGTCTCTCTGAATTTCCTGTGTACTCTACTGTCCAACTGCAGGAAAAACAGCCATGTGGCTTGGGAGCTAGCAAGGCCTAATAGGGGCAATGCTTAGGTGATGCTAGTGAGAGGGGGATGTTGGGGATTAAATAGTTATGAGGGTGGAGTGGTAGGAAATAAAGCACTCTCCCCAAAGGCATGGAGTGTGGTGGATACTGCATGCCTTCCTCTCTCTAAGGGCACCTAGGCACAAACAGAGGGGCAGGCAGTCACCTGAAATGACCCCCCTCCACAGCCCTCTGCTTGGATCTGTTTATCACCAGCCTGGCCAGGCCCAGGAGCAGGCCTGCAGAGATCTTCCAACCTGCCCGTGCCCGTCCATAGCTGGTGCCCAAAAGAGCAAGAACGTGGGACTCAAGTGCCACCGGAAGCAGAGCAGAAGGTAACTGGGAAGGGAGTGCAAACTCCCTCATCCAATGTACATGTTGTCCACAGCCCCGCATAGCAACAAGATGGGCTGTGACGCCGTGAAACATGGCAATCCACGGTGACGTGGGACTGCTGTGTGCAACACCCTCTATCCCGAGGGACAGGAGGAGGAATCCCACCTGGAGGGACCCCCATGGCCAATGGGCACTCCAAGGCACATCCAGGCAGTTGTTGGTGTGCAGCAGCAGTCTGTACAGAGCCAACAGAGGAGTAGGAAAGCTGGCATTTCAGAAATGAAGGGTCTAGGCCTGAAACGTCAGCCTTCCTGCTCCTCTGCTGCTTGGTCTGCTGTGTTCATCCAGCTCTACACCTTGTTATCTCAGATTCTCCAGTATCGGCAGTTCCTACTATCTCTGTGCAGACACATCTGTTTTTGCTTGCCTAAAAGCCAGATCTAGGAGGTGGCTCGTGTTATGGAGTACACGCTCCTGGGGGAGGTACGGGATCCTGGGGCCAATGTGAAATTCCATCCAGACAGGAGTATGCACAGACAGGATCCCACCGCACACCTGAGCATCCTCTAACTGGTGCAAAATGTTGGATCCAAGCACCACCATTTTCCGGCAATGGTCAGTTGTAGATGGCATTCGTTCCAAGTTTGGTTACACAGTCGTGGGTATATAGGAAGTATGGCAACAGTGGCTCAGTGGTTAGCACTGCTGCCTCACATCGCCAGGGACCCCGGGTTCAATTCCACCCTCGGGTGACTGTCTGTGTGGAGTTTGCACATACTCCCTGTGTCTGCATGGGTTTCCTCCAAGTGCTCCGGTTTCTTCCCAAAGATGTGTAGGTTAGGGTGGATTGGCCATGCTAAATTGCCCATAGTGCCCAGGAATGCTTAGGTTGGGTGTGTAGGAAATCGGAGGTAGGATAATGGATCTGGGTGGGATGCTCTTCAGATGGGCAGTGTAATCTTGTTGGGCTGAATGGCCTGTTTCCACACTGTAGGGATTCTATGGTAGGGGGCTGAGGATGCATCCTTTGGTGGGGGTGCTGCAGAGTTGAGATTTATCATGAAGGAGGTGCAGTCATCTATCTTCACTGGTGCATGGGTCCGAAAGCTCAGGATCCCATTGCAGAGGGTGGAGCAGAGACAGGAGTTTTGAGATCAGTCTGGGGGGGGGTAATGGTGTCGATGAGCAGGATCTGATGAGCACTTCCTACTCCAATTTCCCCTGGTCCTGGATTTCCACCTCTCTGTTGACCCACACCACATCATCCTGACACAAGACGTGAGTCTTGTCCACGTCCCGCCGTAGCCTCGGAGGGTATATGTTCACACGCACCTCGACAACCACACAGTTAGCTGAAGCGAACGGCCTGCTGCAGGCTGCTTTTGACCTCTGAGACCTCCACCTGAAAATGTGGGGCCAGCAAGATAGCCATCCTGACTGGATTTGTGGGTCAGGTGACTCATCAGGAGCTAGGTGGCTTTGTCTCCTGGGGCAGGATGGGTTTCCTGTCGGAAGCACGTCACATACCTCCTGTCCCTTTTGTCCGAGCAGAATCCAGAACCTTCGTTTCCTTCCTGTCGCTGTTGATGTTGAGGCTGGTTGTGGTAGTCTTTGTGTCGGTAGCAATGAGCAACCATCACGAACTTTACGAACACTTGGGAGGGAGGAAAGGCACGCTGGGTCCCTCAGCGCCTTCACAAGTGGATTGGAGAGTGTCTTAGAAACATAGAAAATAAGTGCAAGCGTAGGCCATTTGGCCCTTCAAGCCTGTACCATCATTCAGTATGATCATGGCTGATCATGCAATTTGTGTTTCCCATTCCTGCTTGCTCTCCAAACCCCTTGATCTTTTTAGCTGCAAGGGCCATGTCCGACTCTCTCCTCGAAAATACCTAATGAACTGGCCCAACAGCTGCTTGTGAATCACCACGAATTAAAAAAATTCTTCCTCATCTCAGTCCTGAATGGCTTACCCCTTTATTCTTAGACTGTGACCCCTGGTTCTGGACTTCCCCAACATCAGGAACATTCTTCCCACATCTAGTCTGTCCAGTCCCATCAGGATTTTGTCTGAGATCT